>VWZW01006382.1:649834-815119 GCA_013397115.1 Edolisoma coerulescens | reverse complement strand
CCCCCCCCCCCCCCCAAAAAAAAATCAAGAAAGGCAAATAGAAATTTAACAACTCAAATGAGAGCTTATCCTGTGATGCAAAACAAAACAAAAAACAAAAAAAAAAGGGAAGTGAATCTCACACTTTTAAACATTATTGGTTTAATAAGTTCATATGCAAAGAAATATCCTTCACAGAACCTTCAACTATCAGATGAATATAAAAGCAGGGAATGGATAGATTAAAAGAATTCTAAACAGAAGTGTACTGCCAAACAAAACATAAATCTAAGCTTTAGTATCTGAGTACTTTCAACACTTTCCAACATAAAAGTTCATCATCACACAGAAAAGATAAAAGCAGCATTTTCACAGGATTATTTTAAGAACCAAAAATTATGTGAAAGGAACCTAAGAATCTGGGAATATTTTATTCAGCAATTTGAAGTATTTTCTGTATCTATTCACACACCTTTTCTACATATATTCAGACTGGTCCATCTATATATATCACATGCCCTTTTACATAAAAATGCTTTATATGTGCATATATATATACATGTACTGCTTTCACTGTGAATATGAAAATATACCATCATTAGACTAAATTATAGTTCTTCATATGTCATACAAAATAATAACCTCTACTAGCCTGTGTGCCAGCTGATCAGACAAAGGCTGAAAGAATTACTCAACAGTTATATCAAAAAGGTTTTACATCACATTTTCTTACATATCACATTGAGATCGATAACAAATACACATATTTATAGCCATGTACTCTATTTCAATAGTGACCACAGGAAAAAAATGAAATTATATGGAAGGCAAACTACAAAATAAAAAGCAATGCATTAAAAGGATGCTGTGGAGTACTCCGTGCTTTGATTCACAACAGCGTTCATCTGGATGTTCCCTTTCCTTTGGCAGAAGCTTTTCGAGCAATTTGCATTGACATAAGAGCCTGCAATCCAGTGACCAACGAAAACCTCCAGTGCCTTCAGCAGTGAAACCCAAAGAAACAGATAAGCTAGTTCTTATAAATCTAGGGTGAATTTAGCTGCCCAGACCTAAGAGTATGGCTCAACCCCTTTGATCTTCATTTAACTGAGAAATAATGTTGCAAACAACCTGAGCTCACCCTGGCTAATCCACTTCTACTGTGGAGGTCTCTAAATATGCAGGGCTTGGGTCCCGCAAAGAGAGACACCCTAACCCCAATGCTTTACAGCCAGCATCCTCAGCAGCCTGGCAGGGGGAAGGAACGAGGGGCTCCTCTGCCAAAGCCATCTCCACAGTCTTAACAAGAAATTATCCTCCAAACACACAGGCAAACAACAACTCTAAGCTTCTTGAAAAATCTTTCATGGCTCTTTTAGCTTTAAATCTACTGGGTAAATGAAGCAGCATTGCTGTTATTGCCTGTCTTGCCATAACAAAGTCATGTTTGTGGAGCGTATGTCCAGAGAACCAAAGATCCATGCTACCAGTCTTCCTCAGCCTGTGAGGGTTCACACCCACCTTCCATCTCTCAAGAGAAAGAGCCAGGGCCCAGGTAAACACTGGGAAACTCACCATCCTACCGTGCTGATGGTAGGAAGGAATGAGAGATTCATGGAGACTCAGAGAATTCTTGGAGAATTCATGGAGACTCAGCTTTGCAGCCTGATGATGCATTCTTTGAGACAAAAAGTTTTGGCACTTGGTCCTAATGCCAGGAAATTTCTATGCACTTTGCATTTAATAAACTGGACGAAACACAGTAACCCTGGGAGCCGCAAGTAGAGCCCAAGACCTCTCAGTTTCAGGAAAGGATCAGACTGCCCAGTCCTTCAGCAGGTGACAGCATACCTTGAAAATTTCAAATAAATAAACGTAAAACATATCTGAAACTGATTTAATCTCCTATGACATGTTAGGGCCTACTTTAGTATTTGGTTTCTGTTGGAAAAAGCAAACATCACGAGCATTAATGCTGGATATGAGATGTTGCTACTTGTCTCATTTGCAAGCATTTGTGAAATAGGAACAAAGGAACACGCAAATCAAGCGTTCACAAGTACAGAGAAAAGACATTTATTTTTAGTATAATTTACAAGTCTGCACTTCTGTTTTTTCAACCATTTTTCCTAAATCAGCAAAACTGTTTACCAAAGAAGAACCACTTGCAAGCAGGTGTCTTTAATCAGATCAGTCAACAATATTGACTTGATAATTGTTATGGAGAGAAAAATCTAAAAATTTGTTTGTCATCAAAAAAAGTTGGGGCTATTTCTCCTCCAAATGAAGTACTTAATTTCATAACTTTGTTGTTCTTCAAAACATTTTTTAAAATTTTTATTAAGAGATAACTTTGGGCAATTGGCAAAACTAATACTAATAATTTATTCCACCAAAAGGAAAACAGCAAATGCCTTTTCCTGTACAAATTTTCCCATATTTCCTTGAACAAAGAAACTCATTGTGCAGATATTTAGGAACAGTCTTACAATAATTAACTCGCTTTCTTTTTATGTGCAAAGAGCTTCAGAACAAACCACTGTGATGCAGTGGGAGGACTAAAGCTCTTCTGTTAACATCATCCAGTAGCAGTTATGTCCCTCCATGTAACATGATTGTATTGGGATGTAGCTACCTGTTGGGCAGTCTGTTTCCTACATCTCCATTCAAAGAAGGGCTGTTCCCAGTAATAATGCACTATTTTTCACTTTGTATTATGTTTAGAATATTACGGGTTTGCCATCCACATAAAAAATAGGCAGAAGGAAATGCTAACCTACTAATATGAAAATGAGGTGAAGTGATTAAAAATTACCTCTAAGTTTGATAAGGAAATAATCCAATTTTACTTCTACATGTAAGATTACTTTCTGTACTCTCTCTTTTTGAAACATTCAGGCAAGCTTTGCACTAGGTTTGCTGTACTTATCTCAATAGTGAAATCTGCCTACTAATCTTGAGCTCAATTGCCACTAATGGCTGAAAACCTGAATCAAAACACATTTGGTGCTTTAATCTGTCATCCCCTCTGTCAGAATTTCAGTTATTCATTCACCTGCTTTTGTAACAGAAGTTCTGGAGAGTATGGTAACTCAGAAGTAACAGGACAATATACAGTGAATGTGAGAATATCAGTGTTGTACCTCAGATCAGGAGTAGTTCTCAAAGCAAATTATCCCAACCATCTGCACTTAGAATGCTTTGGATCACACTGCAGAATAGTCTTGGGACGTGTGAACCAGGACCCTCTCTAATGCAAGAAAGGCAGAAGCCAGGCTCCAGAACTGCACCCAGCACACTCCAGTCACAAATGGGCATTCAGTTCACAGGACTGGACTAGAACTAATCAAAAGTCAAATACATACAGTCAGAGTATAAGCTCCTCATCATGAACAAGACTGTACATTTGTACTGGTACACTCTCTAATGGCAGCTAGATTAATTCTTGAAGAATCCCTTATTCACATGAAGAGATTTTGATCTAAATGACAATTTCTGCAATTGCATTCCCTCAGAATTCTAAGTTCAGCATTTAGTCTAGATATTCAGGACAAAAAAAAAAAAACCAAACAACAAAAAAACTCTAATATTTAAATTCAAGCTCAACCCCTCTTACTTAGTTGCCCCAGTAAAAGTTATGTTAAAAAGTGTTTAATACATACCAGCTCCTGCCAGCTGAAAGCAAAGAAAACACTGCAAAGTGCAGCATATTTGAAAAATCATTCTGCCATTTTGGAGGAAAAAATACATACATTACAATAAAATTTTTAAATTCCATTTCAAAAAAATCATGGCCTGACATTCCAGAGCTGACTCTATCCTGTTAGATAATACTGTCTTCTTGAATAGATTGCCATTTCCCCAGCTATCACTAATTTACAACATTAATCCTAAAAACCACATTAACCTATCTCTTTCTTATTCAGAGACACACATCTGACCCACAGACAGTCACAGCCAGCATTAAAGGCACTACCAACAAACTGAAATGTGGTGTTTCCTTAAACGACAAAGTTTTCAAGACCCAACACAGTGAAACTTTTCCGTACCTGCTGAACTTACTAAAGGACACACCAGATCAGGAGTGAGAGACAACTACTACAGTCAAGGGAAAAGGAAAGACATCAGAATAAAGCCATCTCTGAGGAAATTTGGCAACAGCACAGAGAGCAAGAACACTGGCCTTCTTCAAGGCCCACAAAGAACACAGTGTGCAAACTAAGCAAAAATTTTAAATTACACTAGCTAACCAAAATAAAACCCCCAACCTGTCTTAGGCCAAACTGAAAACACCTTTTTAGAGAACACCACCTCCAAAAATATTTTCTACTTTTTTGTTAAGAGCTGTGTATTGGATGCTGTCTTTCCTGTGGTTTACAGCTTCATTTAGGTCTCTCACCCTTTTGATCTGTCAGTCCCCTTGGAACTAACCAGACTGTATTGCCAGAAGTATGGAATTTCTGCCCCACTGTGTAGGACACATGATTTGACCCGGTCTCTCTAAAGCCTGTCACATATGCAATATCCCAAAGGTCATTGTTTAAAATAGAATTACACTCATTTTTTTGTGCATCTTGGAAAACACAATGCTTGCACCAGATTTCAGTAGTGTTCCAGAGTATTGTAAGAGCTCAGCCATCACACAGAGCTTATCATCTCCCACAAACTTGTTGCGGCAGAACCAAGAGTCCACCCAAGAGCTTAACTATCTCGTGCCAATGAAATCAGTTTTGGAATACAGCTGTATTGATCACATTTTTCTGTTGTGGTTTCTCCTCTATGAGAGACTTAATTCAGGCAATACATAAAATGCCCATAGTCCTGCAAAAGGGTGAGCAGATTTTCCTTGCTAGCCATCCTACATGCCATAGTGTAAGAAACAGAAGCTGGCCAAGAACAGTGATTCATTTGGAACTATATGTTTTTCTAGACAGTGCCTGGCTTTTCAAAAAGATGCTTCTTTACTACGTGCACAAGAACTAGTGCTGGGTGACAACACAGGTATCAACGATGTATCTTCCAAACCCCAGGTAAACGTGATTACAGCATTTGGCTAGAGGTACTCAAGCCAGTTTCCAACAGGCAATGTGACAGCTATTCCTCCCCCCTACATGTAAGAAATGTGGCATATTTCACAGATTCTAAAGCTTTATTCTCTGTTTCTTCTGCACTACATTCCTATGAAACAGATTAATGCCACTAATTCTGTTCAGTTAAAGAGAAAAAAAACCAGCAGACGAGAAAACCCAAAAAAGTTCATTAAAAATTATATTAGATAACATAAAACATGCCTATTTCCAATAAGCACTCATATGTCATGTCTAGACAACTATAGCACATAGCAGAGCTCCAGTGACTCTCATTACCTTCCATACATCACCCACTACACTTTCAGCTTACATCCGGCACTCACACCACTGAGCTTTCACCACCTAATAGTAACCATCTTTTCCCTTCTGAACTAATGGAAAGAGAAAGGTACCTCTCACAATGAGTTAGACCTTAGATTGGCTGAACTACCTCTAGGTACTGCTTACCTGTATTTTCTACATTACTTAGGCCCTACAACTCTAGGCCACAGAAACACAGGCATCTAATTATTTAAGACTGCTATGTATTCAAAAGATGATAAATATCTATTGCCCTCTATGTATTTTCAGCCTTTTAATAGGACACCTGCTCTTGTTCATATTATGATCTCACAAGTAAAGAGAAGAAAGCCAGTAAGAAAAAAAATGTGCGTGGATTTCCAACTTTGCTAAAGTTATACACATCAGACCTGAACGAAAGAATTTGAGAATTATTAAACTAGTGTTGAATATGAAGGACAAAAAATTTGTAGCAGCTAGTGCCTCATTCTCAGTAATAACAAGAAAACTTTTGCCCACTAAGCTTTCTGCTAAGGTTGAATTAAGAGAAGCCAGGCTGTGTCGGTGGGATGAACCTTATTGCTAATGCTTATTTTAGCATAATCATGATCAATACAGGATGGGGACATAAAAATGGCTGTACTGACTGGCTCAAATATCCATCTAGTCCGATATTCAATGATCCACAGTAGAAAGTTAAATAAGGTCTAAGAAGAGCACAAGAACATAGTTACACTTCCACAGTGTACTCAACTTCAAGTTCCTTCTCCTTCCTTGCCTCTTGCCCAGACAATTAGCACTAATCAATGCAGTTCAGTAATTCACAAGACAAAGAATAAACGTCCTAAATATAAAATATATAAATGACATAACATATTAACATGCACCATATAAGTACATTTCAAAATGTTATGGAAAAAACCATTTTTCTTTAAACATTACCTTTTACACATCCAATTATTATTTAATGAATATAATCACACATAGATGGTACTGTTCCTCTTTTTTATTAACCCAATTCACATATGATTTTCTCTGAATGTTCCTGTTCTATAAACAAGCATGAACAAACATTGTATGTGGTCAAAAGGATGCTAAAAAGAACATTAGGACTTTTCTGACAAAAAAAACAGACTCATTTTGAACAGAAATGCTAAAATGTGAAGTAAAACTGTTTCACAAACACAAGAAAGATCCAAAGTATTTTTGAAATACACTTTCAGCATTAGTGTATGGCAGCTGAAAGAAGATACCTTAAGAAGATGTTTAGAACTGATTCTTACAACTTTGCTTCAGTGCCAATCCTTCCTTTGCACTCACCTGCTGAGGAAATCCATACACAACATCCATGTTCTCTCTCAGCCCACAGTTTCCTTGTTTATACCCAGCATAATTTTTCTAAAATGCAAATGACCGCAGCCCCTCTGGACCTTCCTGTGTGAGACAAACTAGCCTTGTGTGCTGATTTTGGCTACGTAGAGGTAATTTTCTTCATAGTTGGTGGCTGCGGTTAAATCACAAAAGTCCTTATCTTTGAAGAGTTACGCTCCACCCTTTACAGGCCTTGAACACAACATTTTCTCATTGCAATCCAACTCTTTTAAACTGTGAAACTGCAAAATGCTATCAACTCTCACTACCCCTTGCTTCTGGGAAGATGCATATGAAAGACTGAAAGCTAAGGAAGCTGAAGAGAAGTGGGCTGTGGAAAGGTGCTACACTACCCAACGTAAGGAGACTGAAGCTTAAATGGCTGTCAGACTACCAGAGTTTGGAAATCACTGAAACAGAGTTTCAATCTATTTACTCAAACGAGTTCACTTAGATACAAGTGTTAAGACTTGGGAAAAGGCAGCCTGTAGTGGAGGCAGACATGCAATGTCCAAGATCAAAGAACAAAAAAAAAAAAAAAACCACAGCTAAGAGAAGAGTAAGGTTGACTTAATATTAGTAAGCATCTTAAAATAATTGTGATTTGAGGATACAAGTAACAGGAATAAAGGCTTTGCTGCAGGGGAGGGAGCAGGGTGGGCAACACAGAATCTAAAGAAAAATGCTCTCAGTAGTTCAAGGAAACAAACAGGATAAAGTTGTCTAAGGACATGAACAGCTAGGTGCAGCCAGCTGAAGACAGGCTTTAAATTTCAGTGTCTGGTAGAAAAATGAGTAGCAGAGCCTAGAGAAAATCATTACTGTGTCACCAAGGTATGTCACCATCCCTGCCACCATCACGCCAGAGAGAGGAGATTCAGAAACACATATCAGAACACTGGGGTAAAGGCAGAAGCCTAAAGTCTAGGAACCCAGATTTTTTAAAGTGGTTTTCTTTTAAATCTGGAATTAATATGCAATTAATTTATTTGTATCATCTCACTACTAACTGCAGAAAGACTAGTTTTACTAAGCACCACAGAGGGACAGGATAAAGACCTGTCATCTCCTTTCTAAGTCAATGGGTAAACATCCCTGGTTTCAAAAGACCCAGGTTCTGCGCTGTTCTTTCCTGCCCAGTCTTTCTCACACTACAGGCTTTGAAGATATATGTTAAAGGGAAGCCACAGCCAAAACAAACTCCAAGCACCACATCTAATTACACAGAAAAGTAAACTACTAAAGAATGGTCTGTGAAAGATATTAAAGAATCATCCACAGTCATAAAAGAAAAAGTCATCTGAACAGTCTCAACACAGATCCAAGGAAAAATATCCAGGTCTTTGAATACTTACCAAGAAACAACAGAAATCAGGGTATTTTTCACTTAAGATATCATCTATCCCAAGTATCCCATCGAAAACATGATGACACATCCATGTAGCTTTCCTTTTAAGATTCACAATACCAGCTAGTTACAAAACCAAAAATATACATTACCTTAGGTGGAACAAAGAAGGCTACCTCTGATGCAGGTAGCAGATGACTGATTTTGAGTTGTGCAAACATCAGGGATGAGATTCAGCTCCAAGATAGTGCACAGTAACACAATTAGCAATGTTACCTCTCAAATAATTCTCCCATTAGAATTATACAAAGCTACATTGTCACAAACCAACAAATAGGCCTGTGGTCTCACACATAAAGAAATGAAAAATATTCCTTTCTTTTATCATTCCTTGGTAATGCACATACCAGGAATATCTTAAAACGAAAGCAAAGAAAGAGATCTCCAAGATCTTCTGAGACAAAGGCAGGGCTTATTTTTCTCATGAAATTGTCTCTTCAATATTTTTATTTAAACACACACACACATACACTAAAACTATACAGAAGAGACCCACCTCTCTGAAAGTTGAAAAGAAAGAAGTCTTAGCTCAGTCTTGTATGTTTACACTCTTAGTCTTACCCTTAAACAAGACAGAATTGAGCATAACCACACTGAAGGTTTAGCTTCTACACTGGCATATCAAATTTCAAGTCAACAGCTCTTTTATTTAAAATATGTTAGATAAAAAGGTAATATGCTCTCTGTAAAGAGTTCCCTGGAGGTTAGAAGAACCAATAAATTAACTGTTACCATATGCTTGGCTCCTTTTGGCAAAATTCAGTAACAAAACACTGCCAAACCTCTTTAGGCGGGTAATAATATTTGGTAGCTTATAGCACAACTTGGGAAAATAGAAAACTGGACAGAAAGCTTGGAAATTAATAGAAGAAACCTCATTTCTATCCTTTTATAGTTAGCTACATGCCGTTGGAAGAAAAATTCCAACAAAGTCAACTTTATGGGTCTGATCTATAACAAACAGCTGTCTTCTCACTGAACTCACACACTGGCTAGTACAGTAATCAATTATTCCGCATTCAGTTTTTTTAAACAATGACAGATATGTATGACCTATCTTGAAAACAGGAAGGTTCGTAAAATTTGTATTCTGAAGTGTTAACATGCATATTATCAGTGCTTTTATTATGGGTTTATTTCACTATAAATGAGAAAGTCTGGGCTTATTTGCAGTGCAATGTTCTTAGATTTTACTTATCCTAAAATTAAATACTTCCCACCCCTTCCCCCCATATCTTTTTTACCTACGTAATTGAGAGCAGATCGTGACAGATAAAAAGCCTTTAACACTACACCTCTAATTATAGTTATAATCTGGGTATTTTAAGGACATCTATTACAGACTGTTTTTTTAATACTAACTAAAAAACCGAGGGCAAACCTAGCTCGTCCTATTCCTTTACCAAGACAAGCAGGACTTCCTCTGTAGCATCAGTTAAAAGAAATCAATGTTTTTTCAGATATGAAAATGTCCATTTTATCTTATTTTTGTAATCATCTATGATAACACAAATTCGTTATTATTCTTATTCCCAATAAAATGGTTATAGCCTGTTTTTCATGCCATGATGGTTTGCATGTAGAGAAAGAACAGATACTTAAAATTCCGTATTTCTTTAATCAACTGCATCATCCCAATAAATTCTAATTTTGATGTATAAAAAAATACTTATTATTCAGCTTACAGTTCCACACACATCTGGCAAGCAGTGTGAAGTAGGTTGACACGTATAGGCCAGACATTTCACTTCTTAAAGTCATGTTATTGCATGGTTAATCCTACATTTGCATTAATTTGATACAAGCACTTACAGGTAAAAATAATCCCAAAGTATAGGTCTAAAGATTATAATATAAGCCTCTGGAAGGTTTTACCAGAGGAAAGATATTTTTTACCATTCAATGGATGTTTGCCTCATTCAGCCATTTGGGATTTTATTAATAATCTTCTCATTACTGTATTCATCTTCTGATTTCTTATTTTTTATTTTTAGTAAGACAATTTCTGTGAAGACTTGACACTGAAATCAGAGACTTCATTACCCTGCAAAATATATCCACATTTTAAAGTATTTAAGAGGGTTAAACAAAATGCAAACATTTAATGCAACATTAAGCATGTGAAATAAAAACTTGATTGCCTAAAGCAAGCATGCTATGCTGTTACCCTGGTGACAGGTTAAAAAAGGACTGTGAGCTGAATGGATGTATGATATGAAATTAAAATGTTTCACATTGAACAATCCAAAATGAATTGGGAAAGGTTAGAGCAGAGGAGAGAGAAATCAATTCTCCAATGGCAATGGTGAATGGAAGTGAAGTCTGAATAGGATTTGCCAGTGGGGTGCAACAGCTGCCAAATATCCTGCAGCCAAAGAATTACAATAATACTGATGAAGTGTGCAAGAGCTTTTGGAATCATTGCAGGGAACAGAGAAATACTCCTACAATAATGAGGCCATTCTGTGTCCCATCCCACTTTTGCAGTTGAATCAAAGGGAAAAGAAATGGTTGAAAATTGTAATACTCAACAACAAAGGTATAAATGAATTACCTATCTCTTCAATCAGTATCTTGTATTTAACTACAGCCTCTGTGAACATGAATGAAGCAAGCATGCTAAAGAATGGACAAATCAAGACACATACATGTAAAAGTATGCAGACAATACTGAATGAGAGACTTGCTTCCCATATATTTTGTTGACAACATTTCTATAGCAAAAGCATCCAGAATAAGCTATACACTACACAAACAAACAGCAGGACACAGCCAGTGCCTCAAGGAACTACACAAGGTCAGGTGCTAATGGTCATGCTTATCTTTAATAATCCTAGGAAAGAAACATCAGCAAAACTTCTCATGCGAATGCAATTACACATATATTTACTGAGCTTAGAGACCCCAAAAATCAAGAAAAATGTTGCCCTTCCATAAAATTATCCTACACAACTTTATTTCTGCCCCTGGAAACTGCAAGTAAAATACAGCGATGAAGACAAAAACATATCCTAAAAGCACCTGTAAAATGACCAGGGAGCACATGGCAATTAGCACACACCTTGTTAGTTCTACGGTTTCACGCATGCACATTTTACACACAGACGAATATTAAAGAACAGGTTTAGGAGGTGTAAACCTGCATGAGAGGAAATAATCGTTGGGCTTATAGAGGGGATCAAAGTAAATTCAATAGAGAGAGGTCTTGTAAAGAGAGGATCTTGCAGAAGAGGTCATAAGCAAAGCACAGATGAGAAAAGGGCCAGATTAACAACTAAAAAAGGGACAGGAATTTGGCAGCACAATAGAAAACATTCACATGTCTATATTATGCAAATTCAAGTTTCAGCATTAAGTGAACAGTAGCTACAGAAGCCATAAAGCTCTTACAGCAGATGCTGTTTTCCCAGAAGACATAGTGAAAATAAAAAAAAAACATAGGGACTTAGCCAGGTCCATTTACTTAGGTGAATGCCTTTCCCACCAGCAATCACCTCAGCAAGATGTGGGGATCTTCTCAAGAGATGTTCACTGAGATTGAAACTTTGAGTAATTATTATCTTCATAATGATTTCATAATGGTTAGCAACCCTAAAGATTGAGCAAGTGTGGATTCCTGAGTGCCCAGAATACCTTTTTCCATACGAATGACAGGGATGACAAGCTATGAAAATTTCCCATGACAGACTGCTCTGTTTCTGGAGTATGTGTTTAGGAATCATACGGAACAATGGCTCTGCTTTCAAACAACTATATCAATACCTAATATTACTTGCGTTACCAATTCTGATTGCATTAATTTAATCAAATTTTAAAAAATAGTATACATACACTCTGTAGAGTCATAAATGCTACCTTAATGTCCCATTTCAGCGTTTATATTTTCCATAGAAGTTCATTCCCAACTGGCCAAAAATGCATGTCTCATATATTTGCATCTACTTGTTTGTCTCTAGCACATATAATCCTCTTTCTGTGGTAAGCAACTGAACAACCGAGAAGGGTAAATAATACCAGATTTTAAAGACATCTAGAATATTATATATGGCAGCTGGTTTTGTAGTTATTAAGCAAGATTATAAAAAAAAATACAGTAATTACTTATGAGAGGTCAAAAGAACAACATTAGATAACGGCCAGAGAGACAAGAGGGTTACCACAACCAGAAAAGCCCATTATAAACAAGGATTTCACATGAAAAAGGGGAGAACAGGGTCTTAGTACCTTGCGAATCTGTGGCGAAAGAAAAAAACACACAGTGAATAATGGTGTGAAGCTGCAGTAGTTACACAAACATATCAAAGACTTTCAAAGGCCTAACAGTAAATCATGAGAAGAATGCTCGACTTGTTGAGCAGGGACCAGAACAGTAAGGATAAGACAGGGTTGTTTTCATGAGCTAAGGATGACCGCATAACTCGAAAGCAGGGGAATGAAGAAAGCCACAAGTAGGCTGGACTTGATCAACCGTACCAATGAAAACAAAGCAGTTTATATAGAGAGTATCTGTAGAATACAGCCAAGTATGCATGTTTAGCTGCACTTGCAATAACTGTTCATGTTATTACTACAGTTCTAGGGAAGAAAAAAATTAAATTCACATAATACAATTGACATAGTTCAGCTGTGCCTCTGCTGAAAGTAAGAACTCTTTCCCTTTCCAAGAGGCTGGTTCAGATGACTCCAGTGAATTTTACTGACACCATCCTCCTTCTTTTTAAAATTAATGTAACATAACCTTATTTTGTGCTGCTCCAGCAGTGCAGGAGAGCTAGAAAGCTCTCCTATTGGGTAGCTGACCATCCCTCCATATGGGGAAGCCCTAGGCTGGCAAAGAGCTGGCTCTGTCCCAGACTCCAGCAGGGTAATAGGTGTAAGTCTGTGTGAGAGCAAGGATGCCTGAGAGGTGTGGGGCTCTGCTGCTCTCTGAGCAGTTCCCTTGCCGCCCTATAATCAAGCAACAGCAGGGCAAACATCAATATAGCTGTACCGAATCAATCCAGACAGGAACCTACAATAATTCATTAAATATAAAGAAAAATAAATTAATTTTTGTTCTTGCAGTTCACCAGTCACGTTATGTTCACTGAACTGGACCCCTGTTTTTTCAGAATTTTAAAACAAAAAATTAGCCCAGCTATTTCAGAACTTGACAAAAACTTGTTTGTATTTTTACTTTTCACTATACACTTTCCTTCCTGTGAAAATATTATTTTATGCTTAGAAAGCATAATCCATTTTAGGTCTCAAAATACTTCATACATTTTGATAAACAGATATTTACAAAATCTCAATAGTGCAGCGAAGTGTTAAGGCCACTTTGTCTTTCTGTAAACTGAGGCAAATTCAACTGACTTCTCTAAGGTCCCACAAGAACAGTTTAACTCAAGACTCCCAACCCAGTCTTCTATATTAAACACACAAGCAAGGAAAACCTTTAGTGTTTTTTTTTTCTTGCTTGCAATTTAAAACATTTTCCAATGTGTTACCATCTTTTTGTGTGTAGTATCAGGTAATATGGGCATGCAGCCTCACTGGTTTTTTTCCAAGTCATAAATGATGAAAGGGTAAAACCCATAGAAAAATTAGGAAAATACACTTAGCAGCCAACACAAGCAACGCATAGGAAGTGCTGTAGGCAATTGGGTTTAGAAGTATAAACATCACATTAGTAGACCCATGAGATAGCATGATGTAGCCACACCTGGAGAGACACTCTCCTATTCCCCTCCCAACCCACTAACGAAAACAAGTCTGAAGCCAAAATGTGAAGATTCAACTGTACAACATCATTTCTGGTCTCAAAGGCTAACTACATCAAACAGACATAAAATAAGCTGGATTCACTTCAGCCAAAATATGTTTCCACTTGAAACAAGATCAAGTTCTGTCTAGAAGACCTTGGGGTTTTACTAGATGCTGTAAATCTGTTCAGCAGCTGTGGGTGGCACCAGTTTCACAACAAAGTGGACTATGGAGTAAGTAGGAAAAGTCCTAGGTAAAATAACTGAAAGCTGAACAATGAAACAATCATTAATCATTCATGGCTCTTTCCTGTAGGAATTATGTGCCCCTATTATCTGGATATCACAGTAAAATATTCACACTAGCATGAGGCTCACAAAATACCAAACACTTTCATTAGCAAATCATCTTTCAAAAATACTTGAAAAAACACCCCAACCAGAAAGAATCCCAAAAAGCCAAACCATCCCACATCCAATTTTTCCCAAGAATATGGGTTACATAAAAAACAGTTAAATAAAAAAAAAAAGGCACAAAGAAAATGCTCTAAATACTTGACTGCATCACAAAAGTAAATGCCTATATTCCTGTAACTCTGAGCATGCATAGATGTCCAACAGCTGTTCTAGCTAAAGGCTGGCAGGGTAGTCCTAGGAGACTGCTGATGAGGCCAGGGGCACTACATAACAATAGAGACACTGGAAACTCACCTGTGGGTGCTCCACCCAAATCATAACACCATTTATTCAAACACAGGAAAGGCAAACCAGCCTTAGGCTTGTGGTCTGCATTAACCTCAGCACCAGACAACCTCCCGCAACAAAGACTGCCACTACAGAGGTCAGGGTGGCTGAAACTAGCTGAAGGAAGCTGGGTGCCAAAGGTGGAAACAGCTTGCTGGTCATCAGAGCATGTTCCAGCAAGAACCTTACAGTTGATGATTCAATCACTCATAGGACTGCAAAATACACATTTTCCAGTCACATCCCAGCAAATACTATCAGTTATGGCGAAATCCCGCTCATCAGGCTGCTACTAGTCTGACGTGTGGCACAGAGCTAAGGCCCACCTCTGAATCCCTTTTATGAGCTCACCTTTTCCTCCTTGCTACACATTCCCACTCTTGTAGCTCTTCCAGAATAATTTCACTTGTCATAAGTAACCTGCTTCTGACAGAACGATCCAAAGTAAACTATTATTAAATAGTTTCTATGCTAACATAGGTCATTTTAGCAGAACCAGAGTGGAATGCAACTACACACAAAATCACACCTGCATACCTGGGGAGCAGAAGGAAAGACAGAGAGCAAGGGAGGAGCAGCCTGTAACAGGATTCCTTAATCTGGCTCAGCTGCGCTTCATCTGATTACAGTCTCGGTAACCCTGACAGTGAAAGCTGGAGCTTCTGTGAAGAGGTCCAAGCATGGTACTTTCTGTCTAACTGACTAGAATAACAATCCTGATCATGGGCTGAATAAATCACAAGGAAAAAAGGGAACCCAAAATACCCCTGCAGTTGTAAAAAGAATGCATATTATAAATATGGCTCCCAAAAGGAAAAAGAAAACAAATTAAAAGCAAAGATAAGCATATAACCCAAGTTTAGCAGAAAACTGTCTGTTTGACAGCTGTGACAAGCTTAGAAGAAATAACACACGATTTCAAAACACTACTCTTCAGTAGTTTTTCGCACAAGAATTGCTCAATTGCTTTCAGCGCAGACGAAAAAAAAATGCTGTCAACATAAATAGTGCCAGAGAGCTGAAATTCTGTAGGTGATGATCCACGTATCAATGTACTTGTCCAAACCATTAGGAGAACGTTACGGATCAACTTTGGAGTGTGCAGTCTGTCTAGTCCGCTCACATCCTCCAACACGGATTTAAAACTCACACAGACTCCAAATGCCCAATTCTGCCGTAATGAAGATTACACCCAAGATTACAGCTGGCATTTTTGATTTGTCATAGCACAGGTTCCTACTCTGCACTTTTTGTTTATGAGTATTTTTCGAACAGAGTGCAGTCTTATTAATAAAGATGTGCTTCTCTCTGGCCACTGCCCTGCCCATTAAAAAATACCCATGATATGGAACACCTTCAAAAACAAGCCAGATACAGTTTGGGTAAGTTAAGGACATGGTGAAGAACCCTTGATGGGACTATAGTAACTCGTATGCTCCACAGTGCTCAGTCCCCTCTAGAGGGAGTCCACTAACTGCTCTAAGGAATGGAGAACACTGTCCAAGACACTGCACAACCCTTCAACCTCATTCTGCCTTTGCTTCTTTCATTTTCCCTCTGAACGAGCTGTATGATTTTAGGAAAAGGGTATCATTATCAGGTTTGGTTTCTTCAGAAGTTACTTACCAGTATGCATTTTTGCATTAGCTCATCCTTACTTAGCCTCCAACAGGCAGCTTTGCTATCATTAAAGCAAGTAGATCTAACAGTATATACGTACTGAAACCATGACACATTCAGTAAGAACCACACTCAGCCACCACTTGGAGAAAATTCTAAGGCTTGACTTCTGAAGGATTCATAAGTACACACCATCATGGCAAGAGAAAGTGATCTTCCCTGTACTGAAAAGTTTTCTTAGCTTCACCACCTAAAATCTGAAAAATCATACCTTAATCTAATTTTACAGATGTGTGTTTTTTCATGTGAAGAGACTCTACTGCCTTCTCTGCCCATGGTGGAAGAATACCTGTGACTGAGTTTGCCTAGCACTCCAAAAATGAGCTAATTTTTTTTTCAAAGCCGAAGTGTATTTGTTTCCCTAACACAGCACAAAGAGATGGATGACTATGCCTGACTGCTCAATGCTATACTTCATTTACATATCTGCTATCTCAGTTAAAATAGTCATATATGTCTTTTCTATTAAGATACTCAGACACCTAGCACTAAAAAAAAGTACTTGCAAGAGAAACAACATTAAAAGACTGTTCAAAAATTTGATTCCTTTTCTTTTTAGCTAGTAAGGGAATTTTACAGGGAAGAGGAAAAGAAAAATCTCAAATCAGAGCAGGGAATGCAATAGCAGTTTGATAATCACTGCTTAAATTAACAATTCCTACCCTTTTTCTAAGTACAAAGTAATCCATTGCTTCTCTCAAGCAGTACCAGACTACTTAACTTCCTATGCCGGCCAGTAAACTACAATCAAGGCTCCTCCTCATTTTCCCTGATTCATCTTTTTTTTAGGTAACAGTGGCCTTTGAGTGTCTGTTCTTCTCCTTATGCCATTCACTATGGAGGATATAACTGGTGGAAGGAAATAAAAAGGTGCTTAACTTTCCCCTATAGATGCATAAGGCAAGCGGTGACCTAGCCCTGCATATGCTATACATTACAAAGCTGTTATGCTTGCCCTAAGTGTCTCTTTCTTTCTCTTTTTTTTAACACCATATGGTACTAATTATCTTTGTGGGTACAAATAAAAATAAAGACTTCTTGAAACCACATTTGATTTATTCCTGACCACTGTAAAACCAGTAACAGAATACACTGTCAAACCACTGGCATGGAATGTGAATAATTTCTATCCTGCACTATGACTTCCCTCACATACAAACACATATGCAACAACATTACAAAACGTGAGGCGAGGAGAGTTATGCTGAAGTCAGGATTCCCTGTATACAACCACTGCTAACACCAACTACACAAGCAAATTCAGTTAATTCTAATAGAAGGTCTCATGGCACTGACAATGATGGGCCAGAGGACAAGAAAAGATAGACATCCTTGAGGAAAAATGCATACTGTTCCAAAAAACCGAAGAAGTAAATTAGCATTTTGACATGGGCTACTGCAATGGCTGGTCAATTAACAGTACTGCCTAGGTTACTAGCAGCTACTGTTCAAAAAAATGGGGGAGTGGGGGTATAAAAGCACCAAAAAAACCATTCTTGAAGCACGATGTTGACTCTTTCACCAATTACCTTCCACCTTTACAGTCTGAAAGTGTTTTCAGAATTAAGACTCTGAACTATTAAGGTTCTTCATCAAGGTAGCAAATTACTCACAAATCTGCAATATTTTAAAGCTCTGTAGCTGAATATTTATATTATGCCAAAGTGCTTAGATTGCTTCAAACGGGCACATGGGAAATTTGTGACGCTCAATTTGTGGTTAGTTACTAATGCAGCAACATTTTGCATTAATGAAACTCCTGATGTGCATTAATTACTGTACTGGCTTGTAATACATTTTTGTGCCTATTAGTTTGCTAACACTTAGAATAAAAATAATCATGTATGACTTGTGCGAGTAGGGAAATGTAAGCCACAGCTCATTTGAATTTAGAAAAAACAGACTATATTAAGAAACCATGCAGTTTCTCACCAGTTATTCTTGTGCATGAGAAGATGCCATTAACGAAACGCATCAGCACATCTGAGTTCCTAGAAATGAACTTACCTTGGAGTCCCTAGAAATTGCTGTGATCTCAGTTGTTCAGCCACATACAAAGACGCTGCTGTTGCCAGTAGTTCTCTTCTTTCAAGATCTGTCAACTTGTGTCCTAGTTTTCAAAAAGAAGTTTAAAAAAAAAATTAGATACCACAGACCAACACAGACACAAAAAGTAACAACTACCAGTAAAGACACTGCTCGGTCCTTACACATGAAAGCTACATTTTTCCCTCTAAATTAAGATGAGGCATCGCATAGCAGACGCTGTGAGTTTCAGAGTTTAAATTGCATGTTTTCATACAAATCAGCCCAACTGCTAACACTGGTATCTCTGTTAAAAACAATTTGACAACTGAAAGAAAAGAAACTGAATGATACTGCAGCATCTTGTTTTCATTACTGAAATGTCACTGGTTGACATATTGTGCCTCACGCTGGTAAGGAATCCATCTGTACATTAGAACTTACTCAAAATATAGAACACTTTCAGTACTTTATCTGAGGCAAAGGCTATGGAACTTTCAGACAAAAGGGACAGCACAACAGTATAAACCTAAAAAATAAATGGGGATAATGCTACTCATCAGCCCTGCGTCATTTAGTGTCATTTGTGTAATCATTAGTTTGCAACTAATGGAGTCAAAGACATGTTTGACACTTTAGAAGCAGAAAGTGGCTCAAAGCATTCTGTAATCTGAAGGCAGGCAACCTAATAAACGTTTGGCAAAAAGGCACAACCGGAGTGACTGGAAGCAGGTTTTCTCCCAGTCTGGTCTTCTTCCAGAAAGTGAAGGTTAAATAGAGATTCAACTGTCCATTCAACAAGCTAAAAGAGCACAATGACAGAACTCTGCCCTCCCCATCTTTAGGTCAGAAACCACACAACACAGATTTGGTACGAAAAGGTAGCAAACAGGTGGCCAAGAATGAAGCAAGATTCCAGAGAAGGGCCACCAAGATGAGTAGAGAGATGGAGCACCTCTCCTATGAGGAACAGCTAAGAGAACTGGGATTGTTCAGCCTGGAAAAGAAAAGGCTTCAGGGTGACCTAACTGCAGCTTTCCAGTACCTGAAAGGTGCCTGCCAGAAAGATGGAGAGAGAATATTCACGACAAGAGCATGTTGTGAAAGCACAAGGGGGAATAGATTTAAACTAAAAGAGAGTAGGTTTAGCTTAGACATTACGAAGAAATCCTTTACTGTGAGGGTGGTGAGGCACTGGAACAGGTTGTCCAGGGATGGATGCCCAATCTCTGGAAGTCCCAAGGCCAAGATGGATGCAGCTCTGAGCAATATGGTCTAGTGGAAGGTATCCTGCCCATGGCAGGAGAGTTGGAACCACGTGATTTTTAAGGTCCCTTGAAACCCAAGCCACACTATGATTCTGTGAGAGAGAACAAAAGGACAAAGCACTCATTCCACAAGGCAGTGGCAGGAAGTTAAAATTGACATAAAACAGGACAAGAACTGCAAAGCTGAATCATCATGAAGAAAAGAGGCAAACTTTGTCCTTGAGAAAGAGATTTTGCACAAGTGAAAGCAAGAGCACTTCACAAGCAAGAGAGAAGGATTACACAATAAAGTTAACAAAAGATAAAGGTTGAGACTGAAAGACTTGGCTGAATTCAGTTACAACACAGCTCTCAAAAAGTGCTTTACGTGTACATATCACAGCAAATGCCATCATCCAGAACAAGTACCGATTTCACATGAAAGGATGGGGGAAGAGCTTCAGAAGGCTCTATGTCCCAGAGGAACTCTGTCCAGGGGGGCACATTTGCTTCCAGTCCTGCAGCAGACAAACAGTTACACCGATCCTTTAATATCTCCACCCTCCCATCACCTCAGTGCTACATCACATAAATTCACATTCCCCAGTACTGGTTACTGGCCAGTGACAATTTCTACCAGCAGCATCAAATAAGACTAATGACATCCTCAAGAAAATCCAGAATGGAGGCTGCTGTAAAGGACTGGAGCAGACTCTACAGTAACAAAGCCACAATTTCAAAACAGGATGTCTTCTGCACAGAACCCATCATTCCACTGGGCATATTAAACAGGGTTATGTAAAGAGGCTACTTAGAGTCCACCTCAGAAATGCAATTATGCCACAGTGATGGGAATACATTCATTAAAGTCCAGCTAACAGTACAAAGAAGTCGTCTCAGGCCAAAAAATGTAAATTTAAAAATAACAAAAGTCAGAAAATCTGCATCAATCTCTTTTTAATTTAGTCCACATTAACATATTCTGGCTGAATATTACTGCAAGTTCCTTTGCTCAATGTTTATTTTTTTTATCTGCCTTGAAATGGAAACTGTCTTCACTTCAACAAACACATGCAGAAATACAAATGCTGAAAGGCTGAGAACCCGGCCTCAGAAACAAACTCAATCTTTCCTTTGCCAGTTATTAGAAAAACTGATTGCGAGGCAAAATTCAAAAAACACTGAACTTTTGTACTATTTGTACATATACACACACGTGTGTATATATATATAAGCCTTATGTAATTAAACATTGCAATAACATCAATTATCCAGATCTGAAATGTACCAATTTTCCAATTGTTTACACACAGTGAAGTGACAAAACACTGAATCTAAAACTGATGATTTGTTTACATGTCTCAGCTAAAGGCACATCACGAATCTGCCCTAAAGCCTTTGCCTTTCAGTCCAACACTCACGACAAGACTGTGTGACCAAAACTGCATGTTCCCACCTGTTCCAACACACACAGTTTGAACCAACTCAAATAAAGGAACAACGTAAAACTAGAAAGATCCCATTTCAAAGGTTTTATTACATGACCTCCATCTTGGATGAAATAACTGCTTTTTTGCTTGCTGTGCCACAAAACCTATTTTCTCCCCGTATCTTCAATAAAAATTAAATTCCAAACAGCGAACAAAGGTTAGTAAGTTGAAACAGGTTAACAACTGATCAAGAGTCACACTCATTGCTTCATTACAACAAACATGAAAAATACATTTATCCATTTGTGACTATTTACACCACTTGTGTCACAGACGTGGCAAGCAGAAAACCAGTTATGACTGTAGTAACCAAGTAGGATTTCTGGGAGATAACATAAACTGTTAACAGGAACATACCAAAATTAGGTTTTGGTCTCTGGCAATAAACATACAACCCTACCACGGAATGTCCTTAGCATAACTTTGGATGCATACCTCAGAAGTCTGATTAAAGGCTGCTTCCTATGGATGACAATTTACCTTTATTACACAGGATAGACTGCTGTCAGTACTGCCTTAGTTCTCTGAACTCCAGTCCCATTTCCCTTGCTGTCTACTTTTGCTTTGCTGCTATGCTCAGCTGAATTCTAAACAGTTTCGAAGTCAAACTTACAATTACATTACTATATTTGGAAATACACAAATGTTCCAGAGAGTAATACCTTTGTTTCCCATCAAGTATTATTTCGCTTCAGAAGCTACTCCTCAGGATTTCAGTGGGTGTCTTGAGGAATAAATTAATATTCACCATCAATAAAGATATAACAACACAGCCTTTCACATTCACCATACAGATTGATTTGAAGAGTAACAAAGCTACCTCTGGAGCAGTTGACCAAGTGCTTCCTTGACAGGGAGTGAAATGAGTAAGTAGCGAAGGTCCTCCAACTTCCAATATAGGAAGTTACACCATTGGTCTTCCCTGCTCTCATCACTGCAGACTCCTGGCCTACACAGAAATTACATCTCCACAATAAAACATGGAACTAGCAGCTGCCAAATCTCTCTGCTTAACCTGGGATATACTTCTGTATTATCACTGAATTATCAGCTCAATTACATAAGGCAAATGCACAACAGGAAGAATGGTTATAAAATTAAGTCACAACTAAAGGAGTGGAAGCAGTGTTGTTCATATTATTTAAAACTAGATGCACACATCTATTACTATGAAATGGCAGAACCCTGGTCGGAAGGAAGACAAGAAAAAAAATATTTCTCTCTCATTTCCCTGATGTTATGATTGCTTAAATCAATATTATCCCAGTATCCCCCAAGCTGAGTCAAAAAGGTTCATGCAATTACTTTACATAACCAACTTCAAATTAAATTACATAAAAGGTCATTTTTCCCATAACAGCCTCATTTGCATTTTGTCCTAGAAACGTGTTTCCTACTATCAATTACAGGGAAAAAACCAAAACAAACAAGCCCTGGTTATGTGCCCCAGTCAGTTACTTAATACTTAAGAGTGACTGTTTTCTGATTGGGAAGAATAAAAATTAAAAGCATAATGGGCAAGATAAAAAGTGCAACACATAACTCAGATCAATACCAACGTAGGCAAAGTTTATAACATTCCTAGGTTCTGTTTTAGCTCAAGTTTTTCCTAACGGATTTTGAAGTTAACCATTACAGATGGCACATATACCAAGTAGGCTGAGGCAGAAAACAAAGCTGAATGTTATTAAAAGGTTTAATTTCTTGTGAAGTCAAGCACAGCCTTGTTCCACCCAAACATTCATGGTAAAAGACAGGCAAACATTGCATAACCATTCAGAGTAGTGAAGAAGTGTGTCTCAGAGAACTCATAGCCACTTCTAAGATGGACGCTGTAGTATACAGAAAGGAAGCCCCTCTATTATTTTGAATTATAAAGGAAGTAGTGACAGACCAAGAAGTGGTTTTTTTGGCCTCACCTGCCAGAAAGAAGAAAGTAGACTGTTAAGTCAACATTTATAATCCAGTAGCTTCATAAAGTTAAAACTATTATTAGATTCCAATGCAGAGAAAATGAATGGAATTAGCAGCAAGCATCCTCCATCTTCTAACAGTGACAGGGGAAGCTGCATTCCCCCCCTCCAACTAATAGCAAAAGCCTCCAGACTTAAATTTAAAAGTCATAGCTGCAGTCCCAATTCACCGAAAAAGCAATTGTGCTCAGAATCATGGAATGACTGAGGTTGAAGGGACCTTGGTCCTTAGTTTATTCAGTGTGTTCCCCCTCCCCACTAAGCAATCTCAACATCAAATTCAGAATAGGTTGCTCAGAGGTTTGTGCAGTGAGACCTTTAAAATCTCCGATTTATGACCCCTGACTCTTGCTGTGCTGCTGTGCAACTCATTGAAGAGCCTGGCTTCATATTCTTGGGAACCCCCCCAAGGTCCCAGAAGGCTGTCATTTGGTCCACCTTAAGCTTTCTTGCTTCCAGGCAAAACAAGACTGGTTCTCCCAGCTTCTCCTTACGGGTCATCTATTCCAACTCCAGCACCACCCTTGTGGCTCTTCACTAGACTTATTCATGTTTATTGCCATCTTTCTTACACGCATGAGGGGGTTAAAACTGGACGCAGTATTCCAGAGATGGTTTAGTAAGTATTAAGCAGAGTAATCATTTCATCCAACCCACATGATTATGACAAACACAAGATCTCTAAAAGCCTTCACCTCACACACAGTCTCTGGAGCCAATATGCCATTTCAGAAGAGAAGTGCTTCCTCTTTATTCCTTTCTGTATTAAAAATATAAAAGATTGTCCATCAGAATTTCTATTCTTCCTCTCCATTCAAATGAGTTAAACATGCTAGAAGAGGGGAAGTAAATGATTCCTTTTCTGTTTTTTTTTCCCTCACATATTTTGGGATGACTTTTGTGATAATCTCTTGGAAAATGCCCCATCTTACATTGGCACAGGATACGTCTCCCAAAGAGACTGACTGATTTGAGACACTATTTAATAACCAGGAAGAGTGGAACATCAAGGAAAAGAAAATCTCAATATTTTAAAAGAAAACCAGGAAAACATTAACTGTGAAACAGCCTGAACCACAATGACTAATCCCATGAACAGGGTACTAACCTAAAGATTCTTTAATTTTTTTTTTGTCCAAGACTCTTCTTGGATCTTTGTGAAAATAGAGTTACACTTTCTGTGCCTATAAAATAGGGATAATACATAGCAAATTTCTTTCTCATCAGGCAGATTAGGAAGTACAGAGGCTTCCCAGGTTGTCTGGAAGCTGTAGAAGAACAGTGCATCTGACTCCTGCATGCTTGGCAGACATTTTTATTCTGTAAGCAAAGTGCTTGGAGGCCACTCTTAACACAGGTGTACTTGTGTCACCTGACCTAATCAGTGTTCCTGCACCCACCCTCAGATCCACATGCCTCCCAAAACATGCATGTGTGCTCAGAGCAACAACCCACTCCAGCTCACCTACTGCCAGCCAGCATTCCAGGCAGCCATTCCTCACATGGACAAAAAAAGGGCATGACAGCAGCTGCTTTCCCATGCTAATCAAACTCTGCACAAGGCTACTTTTGGCACAGCTATTATTTTAAAGTAACTTGCAATAAACACACTTCTTCTGGTAGTGAATGTTTACTTAAAGATGGGGAGAAAGAGTTAAACTCTAATCATGAAAATTACTAAACATGTCCATTCTACATGTAATTTGAAGAGGGCATCACACAAGTTAATGGAAAAGTAGCCAAGATATATCCAATAATTCATTTTTTCTTAAGAGTAAAGGTCTTCTAATAAAGGATTTATAATGGAACTCATGAGACTGGAAAACAAAGCATCTCTTTATTTTACTCTTAAGTAAGACTCGATATTTATACTTGAAGAAAAATGCACGTAAGAAATGGGCCAGTACTTCATGCAGTCACCAGAGAGAACACAGCTGACATTCATTACTTACCATCAGTGTAGATCAACAGTGGCAATTGTGCAGTTTACAAAAGAAACAATGGATGTGCTTGAGCATTAATATTACACACATCTCTATTGAAATGTTTCTATTTCTTAAGTTTTACAAATTCAAAACACTTCTGGTATGGATTCCTACTGTTAACAACAGCACGTATTTCTATGTATTTCCAGATCCATGCTGGCTATACATTGCTCTAATTTTTCAGATTGTCACAGCTCTTTTTTTACAGCTATTCATCTTCTATAAGCAATAGAAGATACATGAAGCTACTTAATTTTCAAATCCTCCTAGCAAAGTTTACCCTGGGTATTTATATTAAAAAGTCAGTTGAAGTGATTAAAGAAATTACATATAAGTTAATTTTTGTCTTTACTTCTCTTGCTGAGCTTCTACCTGTCACCTCCCCACCATCCTTGCTTGCATTCAGTAGTTCCCATTTGAGTCCTTGGATTTGTAGAAACATTTTTCAATGAGAACATAAAAAATGATCCTCAAATTTAAGTCATCAATTTATTTTTTTAAGCATGAAGGGTTTGATCCAGTGCAAACTACATCATTAAAAGGGTTCTCACTTACTTTGGTGAGCTTTTAATCAGTATTCATGAGTAAGTATTCTTGATCTGAAGTACAATGCCTTAATATATTCCTTTATTTATCATTAAGAAGGCTAATGTGGGCTTGTGTTTGATACATGGAAGGAGATGAGCAAGACTTTTCATACAGCAGGAACAAAGTCTAGGAATTTCACGTGTGCCAGTCATTAGTTTCTATCACAATATCTGTTCCTGTGTCTTCTGGTGTCCAGAGCAAAAGTGTATCTTTAAGAATCTTTAAGAATCAGCTAATACAATCCTACTGTTTGGTTTATATTTTTATTGCTCCCATTTGTGTGCCAGGTGAAGCTGCCTTCTTACAATATGTTATTGGGACTCCACCATCTTACATCCTTGCCTTTTTCCTGCATTTCCCTCTCCCCGTTCCCAGTCTGCCACTCACTTTGCGCATCTACTGAAGTTCACCAGATTCCTTCATGAGCTAAGTCAACCCAGGAACTTACAAAAAAACTACCCCAACAAAAGCAGCAACAGTGAAAAAATGCAGGTTTCATGGTGGTTTAGAGATCTGGATCTACTCAGAAAAAGGACTGAATAGTCCCAGAAACATCAGAGAGACAAGACATGAAATTCTGTATTCAGGTGTCAGGGAAGGGAGAGAGACCAGCTACAGCAGAACCAAGCCTTCAAGGGCAGATGATCAGACTACCCTGGAATCTCTGCTGGATGAAAGCCAGCTGAGTTACCCAAAGATTAGCTAAGTACCCCCTAGCAAAGACAACAAAGGAACTTTTCAGCTTGAAGCATCACAAGCCCACTGCCACTCAAGGCGGCTAACACCTGTTCCTGTGGTCTCAGTCAGGAGCCAGGAACAAGCAGGATGCATTAATCCCACATGTAGGACTGCATCACACACAGAGTTGTCAATTACATCATGATATCAAGTAGTTCTGGTGCAAAGAATAGTCATCCACACACTCACACACTGAGTCCTGAGGTAAGAAAAATCTGTTCTGCTCCTTAATGAGACTAGAATTTGGCCAGGTGCCAGTCATGTCCAGTGACTGCCAATCTGGCAGTGCTGCCTCCAAAGTGGGATGAGGCTTCTGCCACATTGGATTAATGATGAATGGGGGAAAAGGAATCTCCATGGGATTCATAAAGGACCCATGAATGATGAACTACAAATACTGTCTTTTTTTTAATAAGGAAGATGTTCTGCCTGATGAATGCCAGCTGAGGTGAGAGATCTGTATGGAAGAACTGAATCTCTGACCACATAGGTCAAGAAACCATCTACAGCAGATTGGCTAAGAGAGAAGTCAACCTTTTAAAACCTGATCCTTGTGAAAGGAAACCAATCTATTTGTTTTCTTACAGTTTTCTAGCGACGGTTGGTAAATATTTTTGAAATTGAGTACTTTGGGATGTTGTAAAGAAGTAATTGCATTTGTGTTTATGTTAACCTAGTGTATGATTTAATGATTTCAAGATGATGCTCGTTGCTGTGTGCAATGAGTATTAAGACCAGGGTACTGACATACTCTGATAAAATGCCAGATCCTCCAGACAAGGCTACAGTGAAAACAAAGGGTGCCAAAAGGCAATTCTAAAGGTGCTATACCACCTTACTGAAGAAGCAACAGTGCTGAGTAAAAAGAAATCTTATCTGACTATAGTTAACAGTAGAAGTACTGTCTGTAATGGAGCATGATAGCATAGCAGAATGGAATTGATGTTTATTTTACATATTTTGTATCACCTACAAATGTTTTTTCTTGACTTTGGGTGTATTTCATTTACTATTTTATCACTAGAAGTATGTATTTTGCCTTCTTGAAAATAAAAAAAATTTAACTATTTCAACTTTAAATGCATTTCAAAAATGCGTATTTAAAATCTCTAATTGTGTGTATGCACAGATATATTTGAAGAAAAAGCAAAGACTGGGGAACATGTCAGTCTAAAAATATAAAGGAACAATAATCAAAAACAACACTGCTCAAGAAAAGAAACATTTCCAACTGGAACAAACCTTTAAAACCATCAGGATAGACTTCAGGAAGGAATTTCGTGCTGATGTCTCCTTGAACAAAGCGTGGATGGACGATCACTTCTCGCAGTAAAGAAATATTGTGAGCCACACCTCAAAACAAAAAACCAAATCAATACAAAATCAGGTAACATTAATCACAAATTACAGTAGGAAACAATTTATAAAAATATGAACTCCTATCTTCCTGGAATAAATACTTGTTCACAACTTAGATACCATAGTACTGATGTAATCAATGCAGATTTACCAGTTTTGTTTCACTCTTGCCTCAAAACACATGCTTTTAAACTCTCGTTTAAATTATAAAGTAACCAATCTAAATTTTCACTTCATCAAGCCTAATTCAAACACCTAGTTGAGTTAAGGACAGCAAGCACAACCAAGCGACTTTTGGTTCAGTTCTAGAAGACCAGAGCCATCTCCTTGAAAGGACAAATTAGTCTTGACAGTAAATATTAGCTCAATTCCATTGAGCCCTGAATGGAAGATAAGCACCATGTTACACCCCAATCACAGTAATGAAACACAGAAGAAAGTTTAACCACTTAACACATCATTTTACAACATTTTTATCATTTGTAATGCATAAGGAGACTCCCGTGTAACTTATAAAACAAAATGTATTGCTTCCTCCATATGTACCTTTATCCAACCTTGCCTGGTCAGTTCTTTTACTGAATACCCTGGTTCCCCTTTAGCACCACTCTGTGACCCTGTAATGCATATAGCCCACAAAAACTACTAACCTAATTTTAAAATTACTTATCACAGAACCTTTAGAGCCATCTTTATCCTTTAATTTCTTTTAATATTGTGCTACTTTATATTTTCTGCATTTCTTCATCTCTTTCTCATTCCATTTTGCAGCCTGCCTCCTCTGTTGCCTAAATGATTGTATTTTTAATTGAATAACTTGTGCATAACTAAGTTAGTGACTTAATGCTAAACTGCACTTTGCCAGAAGTACTTGCAGTTTAGCACTGAATATGATGGTCATTAAAAGTCATTTCATTGAAATATTAAATACAAGAAAGTCCTTATAGGAGGTGGGAGAGGAAAGGTGGTGCAAAAGAAAATCCTTGAGAAAAAACTCCCTAGATTATTTAAATGATCTTCTCCTTACTGCAAACAACTTTCAAAAAGAAGGTACTTTCTCTTTTGAAAGCAGTATACAGGTCATCTCTGGAAACTTTAAGATTACAGGTCAGAAAGCCACCATCTTTATCTCCACTCTCTTCTCAATTTTAGAAACAGGTCAAACAAAATCTCATCAGCCAGCAGAGTTCAATCTCAATATGACTACACACAATATGACTGGCTCATAAACATTAATATTTCTTAAGAGAAGCTGAAATAGACATGCAGTTCAGGAGCATTGCAGGTGCTGATTTATTCCAGGTATGGATAAATGAGGAGCTGCTATAGGAAAGAGATTATCCAACCTCAGCTGCGCACATTCTCACCTCTCTGGAAATACAAAGTAATTCATATTCTTTCATCAGTGTCAGAGGAACAGGTAACTCCAAATCACATTGCGTTTGCCATGTTGCACTAACTTTGCCTTTAGCTGCACACCTTCAAGTATAAAATGCTGAACACGTCACAGAACAGTTTACAGCAAAAATTTGTCTGGGCATCCATACGACTTGCAAAGCACAAAATGCTGTGCTTCAGATATGTTTACTCACAATTTTTGATGATTGTGATGATATGATCACAATTAGAGATGACATGACTCAGTTATTTGCACTTTTTTCCTAGTAGTGGTAGTTTAAAATAGTATTGAAAAAGAATTCATGGTAAACGCAGGTATTTCAGCTGTAAAGTAAGTTATTTGGATTTGTTCCCTTGTTGAGATCTCACCAAAGCAGACACTAGCAGTACAGAGCATGCAAATTGCTGTGGCTACAGGAGATTCTTTTACACTCCTTTTTCCTTTGTGTTTTTCCAGTTTAGAAGCATGAACAACATCCTTGTTATTTTATATGCAGACCAGTTCAAACACTTTCAAAGCTTTTTTCCCCTACTAGTCTGCTGCTGGTGTGAATTTTCAAGCTCTCTGTGTGGCCGTCACTGAAACCACTTTCAACACACCGAGTCAGACTCAACCTCATCGAATCATGAAGTTGCAGCTTTAAAGACTCATTCGTGAGCCATTAAATAGCACATGACACAACCTGTTCAATGATGACATGATAGAAATTTGTCCTTTTGATTAAAAGAAGATCCTTGCTGCCTGAGACCTAAATAATCATTCACAGACCCTGATTTCATAAACACTGAATGAAAGTCACACTGCATCTCCACTAAACAAAAGAATTAAAATTCTTATGCTAAATGACCATAACTTGGAAACAAATAATGACTGTCTTTGTCTGCTACAAATTCCCCCTCAAAATTTCCAATTTGAATAGTAAGTTGAAATATCCCAGAGACTTCATCTATTAAGTACAGTATCAAGACAAACAGGAGTTCTTAAATGCTGCTCAACTTTGAATCCAGGATTTAAACATGCTACAATGTGTAACCAGATCATCTCACATTTTTCTTTCCTAACCTGCAATAAGATCCCTGGTGAGGTGATGGCTGATGACACATGACAGAGCTTGGTGTCTCAACTGACTGCCTCGAAAGACTTAAAATCAAAAAAATACTATGAGTATTCTTATTTATTTCTAACTCACATGCATCTGAAAAATATGAGGCTTCTGCAATGTTTTGAGCTCCAAAATTCCTTTAATAAGTTCAATAGAGCAAACAAGCCTAGGTGTTTGGGAAGCAATATAAATGCATTTTACATACACGAATTCAAAATCTAATAAACAAGTTTCCCTTTAAAGTACCATGAAAGGCTATCTTTATCAGTCCCTGTGATCATTAGGTGAGCAATGACTGCATGGTTGATCTGCTTCTCAAGACTGAGCTCATATTTTTAGTGATGTACCAAATCATATGGCTTTAAAAAAATTACCAGTGTAATCCTTCAAAAGTCTAGAAGTTTTAGATTTGCAATTTAGTGTGACCTCTGTCAAAGTTCATAAGGTCTCCATCTGTGTGTGAGTAACTACTAGGCTACAGAAATATGGACCCCTAGAGCAGCTTGCTCCTGACTACCTGCTGCTTCCAAAACACTGGCCAGACATTAGCCTCACGCTCTCACAGGATCAAACAGAGGCTAACAGGCAGTGCTTATTTCATGCAAAGTTAGACACTAAACTGAAGTATATTGTATTTATGTTGCAGTGGTTTTCAGAGAATTTTTCTTTTTCTTGACCAGATCTGCAGACTGCCAGGAACAAAATCACATTTGTTAGCCTGACAAGCCGTGACATTTTCAACAAACAAGCAAAATCCTAAACTATATCAATTTATTTCTCCTCCAGAAAACAAAATTTCACTTCAGCATTATGATTTTACATTGTTAAGGCGGATGCAGGACTGTAGTTACAGTTAGACTCTTTCCTCTAAGTCAGAATATAATGAAATATAATAATCACTGTTCTCTGTAGTACCTCTATCTTTTTTCATTTTACTTGGCTGTAGTCTTCATACAATATTACATCAGTAGAAGCTCAGTTTAAGATATGCTTCTCGGGTTTCAATTTTTACACACTATTTTCCAGAATATATTTGTAAAAGAAAGCAGACTACCATTTAAATTATGGAGAGCTAATGAACTTTTAAAAAGTACATATTCATATGCTTTATATAGAACACATATTCCTGAGGTTCCATTAATTTTCCAGTTAAATTGTCATTATTGCCTAATGAATACAGGAACACAGTAAATAATCACACTGTTCACCAGAGCTTATTAGCAACCCTTGTTTGAAGAAGACCTCATTAAAAAAAATTAAATTATAATCAGAAGAAATTACTCCCCATACTGCCTGTTTCTATCTTGCCTCCTTCCCTTCTTCATTCTCTGCCTTAAAAACTCTGCTAAGTACACCAGACTTTTCATTAACTTACATACTGTAGCTTAACTCCTAACCCGTCCTCAAAACGGAAAACCCAAAGACAACAACAAAATGCATTTTATAAAAAACAATTTTATAACAGGTTTATGAAGAGGATATCACACCACAGAACTTGGAATGCCAAGGCACAAAATCATAGGCAATGTTTTCACTATAAATATTTACTGACACTAAACATATTCAGTGTTGATTAGCCTTTTTACAGTATTAAGCTTCTGTCATCTTGACGCCTGCAAACACAAATCTGCATTTATCCATGTAAACTTAATTGGAGTCCTACATGCCCCTCTGTAGATAAGCAGTTGAATAGACTTAACTTGCTGATAATTTCCAATGTTGCTAAGTGGAACAGAAAGAACTTTATCTGCATACTTATTGACTCAAAACTAGCATGTGGAGTACAGCACTAGAGGTTCCTCTTTTTAACAAAGCTAAACTATCACCCAACAATTTAAATGCTGAATAAGAATAAATGTGATAAAGCTTAGGAGGCATCCCAGTTATTTCTATAAGCAAAATATAAAAAATATTAACTAAGCTCTGCACTGAGCATTATGAAACATTGATTATGCTGCTGTTCACTTAAAACAAGAACATTATCGGATTTGCACAGACTATGAAAACACCACTTCCAACACATGAACTTCTCAAGTCCATGATTACTACCCAGCAAGCCTCCATGTTCATAATTCCAAAAGTTTTCATAATATTCCCTAAAACCCTCAATATTCAACTGTTTAATTGTCTTTCAAAGCTTGTGTTTTGCTACAACTCACTTCAGAGCTGGCTATCTGCATACAAAGTCCCATCCCAAAAGCAAGAAAAAAAGGGGTTTTTAGCTTTTAATTTTAGTACACAAACATCCACATAAAATTCTCACATGGGATCAGTACACCACTGACCCTCAGAGCTGAACACGTATTCCAGTTAAAAACAGTAATTCTTTCAGATACAAAAGTCTGGAGCTCACTGAACTCACACACCAGGACAAAGGGCGAAAGGAAGGGAGGAAAAAGAAGATAATATTTGGTAATATTATACTGTAAAATTGTAAGTTCAAACTAAACTTTGTAACTGCATGTGGTTCTGAACTTCTTAGTAAAAGGACCATTATTTACGGTGTTAGCAAACACATATGATTGCTTGAATCGGTAGAATAATTGGAAGCATAAGCTAAGAAGGCTTTGTCAAGGAAAGTAAATGGCCATTCTGCCATCATCCTCTCCTCAGATATCCTTTTACTTTAAAGACAGGGAACAGAACACTACGACAACTTTATATCTAGAGAAATAATAGCACTTGTTTTTCAGTGCCTTCTCAACTGGGCACATTACATTTCTTGTTTTTAACTGCCCCAGTTCTTTCTCCTTAATAAAAGGGAGAGAAAAAAACCATACAAACAAAAAACTTATCTGACAAAAAAAAAGGTACCTTATTTTAATTTCCCCTTCTGCACCAATAACACTGCCTTCCTCTTTTACCTGATCAGCCTGTACTTCAATTGCCCTTCTCTCTTTCTCCTCCACAGGACAGTGGTAATCTGTAACCCTTCCTAAACTACATGCCACAACATTTCACTGACAAGTTGCCATTCCCACTTCCTCCCCCCATGACTGGCTTAAGAAAAGGAGAGAACAAACAGGAGCATCATCTGAGCTCCAAGCTGATGCTACAAAGCATTCTGAAATGGTCCCTTCTAGTGATTTTGAACTAAGTTTGTTTCCTTCCCTTCTCCGCTTTCGGTTTCCACATCAATACACTTGGGAATCTGCTGGTCCCTGTTGCAAGGGGTGAGAACACCAATACTCTTGCAGAACTACCAGTCTGTTACCTCTGCTATGCAAAAGTTGTATGACCTGTTGAAGCATTTTTTAAAAGCACAACCAAAAAGGCAAGCTCATTTCATTTAAGAACAGATACTACACACTGTTTTTCCAGGCAAATAGGCTTCTTAAACACAAAGATTGTTTTGCTCACAATACCAGTGAGAGCATTTGCAGGGGATCAGAATACAGAAGAGTCTAAAACTCACATGTATACTGCCATTGAGAAGTATCTTTAAGTTGAAACAAAATAACTCAGTCATTTATGATGTTTGGATCTAAATTAAAGTTTACTGTGAAAAGCTTTGTACCTGAAGTTAATTTATTTGAAATATCTGATAAAATACTAAAATTGAAGTTGACTGTTTTTTCTTGTGCTCTAGCATGACCCTGCTTGAGCAGAGAAGTTGGACTACATGATCCACTGTGATCCCTTCCAATCTTACTCATTCTGTGATTCTTGGAAAGCCAAGGCCTTCTCACAACACTAAGTACAGCTCTCCATTTCCCCCCAATTAGTGTGCTTACAGTTGCAAAAGCCCAAGACAACAGTTTCTGTTGCCACTATTCTGGCAGGTCTCCATTCAGAGAGTTAACTCCTACATTTCTCTTCCCCTAAAACATTCACTACAGTTATTCAACTTTAAATTTTCTGTTTGCTATTTAATGTTTGCTCTTTTACCTCATGCTGGAAGATTCCCCCATCCCCAGCTGGTGGGTCCCTTATTTCCTCCTCATTTCTACTCCTTGTTGCTCTATCTGCTGGTTACTCTTTTCCTCAGAGGCTCATTTTTCCACTCTTCTTTCATCCAAATGGTCTACTACATTCCTCTCTCCACACAGCAAGCAGGATCTCAACAGAAAAGGGTTGACTTTATACAAAGACTTAAATTTCATGTTATTGCTTTACTTTTGAATGCTCAGGGAAGATAAAAAGCAAACAGAGGTCAAAGGAAAGATTACAGGAATCTGCTCTCAAGGATATGAGCTATCTGTCCAATCAGACCTCTAGTGAATTGATAATACGTTCTACTTGCTGCATAAATATAACCATTTCTTTGATTCAAATAGATAAAAATAACTTTCATACACAAATTTTCCAAAACTTCATATTGGGATTTATATATACCTTCAAATGAACAGATTATCCAGCACCAGAAATGGCAAAAACATATTAAAACTTCAGAAAAACTGAGAAGGAAAGCACACCACACCATGTTTACACACACAGGAGATCCACTGGAAGGCATTCTTTCAATACCCTATTTCTATGGTTCAAATTAAATCCCCCCCAAAAAGACTAAAATAAAAAGTTTCTGAGAAAAGTACCATAAAAGACAGAAATGAACTACTAGCAACAATGCATGCTCAAAGGAAATAAATCAAGCCTCATCCCAACAAGCAACAGTGCCTTTGTGCTTGACTGGAATCTTGAACTTTTCACTATTCACAAATTCTCCAGTAATCAACTGCACAAAACAAGAAGTGTCTCTCCTTGAGACAATTCTGGGTTGGACCCTTAACTTTAATCACCCCTGAACTATACTGCAAGACTCAGAGATAAAAATGTTACCTATTTAGACCCTTTGTCATTCAGGAGTCTCAGCTGAGATTTTGAATTCAGATCAGTTATCAGCAGAGGAGTCAGTTCCTGTCAGAATAATTTAGACTGTAAAGAACCTCAAGAGATCATTTAATCTAATCCACAACTCAAAGAAATGCTATTCTAGACTTTCATGTGCTCCCATTAACAACAATGGAGATACTACACAGGAAAAAAGATCGAGATTACATTCCCATGATCACATTGACTCTCTCTTGACTCAGTCTTGAGTTAGTCATATTTTTAGCATCTACCAAAGAACAGACTGTAGAATTTCTGTTATCACTGTGTATAAGTTGTCATCAGCCCAAACTGGAATAAAATATTAATGCAACAGGCATTTTCAGAGCACAGCATTGTTGCAAATATCCCGATTTGCTCTATTCAACATTTTTAATGAAGATACTGCCATTACAGGCATTGTATGATGCAGCCTTGGTTGCTTAAGGTATTACTTACTCAAGTTTTGCTTAAGTCTGCTTTCTTTGCAAGTATTAGACTATTTTTAAAATTTAATTATTTTCATTTCCTTCATGATCTTCCCAGGCAGATTTAACTGGGAAGAACAGCTAAACCATGAATTCAAGGCCAGGTAGTATCCAGTCCAAGAAAACAAGTCAATAAAGACTATAGTCTGGGGACTTGTTCCCTGTAAATGGAACGGAGCTAAAAAGGAATGGGGTAACTTGTGAATATCCCAAAGCCACAGCAGTAGAAACTTAATTTTTTCTCACACAGCCAAGAGACAAGGAGCAGCAGAGTAAGTCCTTGCCCTTCACACTGCCAACATGCTTCAACCCAGCCTAGATGAGTCACCTCCTGAAGGGTCACTGTGCTACTTCAGTCCTGGATTCTCGGCCGGGACTGCCATGAATGACATTGTATAGTGGCATTTGCTCCAAGAAGACATTTGTCTTCTAGGAACTGGATAAAATCCACTGATTTCACGAAGGTCAGCAAGCAACCATCAAAATAGTAGTGACTAAAATGTCTTACCAACTTTTGTCTGCTTTGAACCAGTGACACAGAAGTGATGGGGAAAACTCCATCCTCCATTAGCAGTCCCTAAGCTACATATTAGATGGTCCTTGACCTGCTAACCAGTCACCCTATATCCCCTTCCCATCCTATATGAGTGAACAAGCATCTTTGTTTACAGAAATTGCAGTCCTTGGGATTTTAAATCTAAAATTCTCACAATGTATATCATCACTACAACTGACACTGACTTCAGCTGGTATTGCTTATCTAAAATGCTTTGTAACTCAGAAGAGTTACTTCATTACTCATAGGGAAAAACAAGGTGTCTCTAAAACACAATGCAAACATAAATGCTGCTTCCTAGGGAATCAGAGGGACAAGCGGGCTGTATTGAGAAATAGGAATCTGGAGCACACTATTCAGGAAGACTGGTAATCTCTAAATAGTTATGTACAAGCTCACTATTCAAACATAAAACCAAGTAACTCCAAGACTAGGTAAAAAATTATTCTGTATCTTTTACTACCAACAAAAACTCAAGTATGGAAAAGACTTCATGTGAAGCACTTTAGAAAGGATCAAGGTAGTTTAATATTTTATTACATTGGAACCCAACATTGTAAAGCAAAAATATACACAATTGTTTTACGGAAAAAAAAAAGTTCTGCACATGTCAATGCAATTTAGAACATTACAGATTGGACAGTTTCTACTAACTACCCTACCAAGAATCATTCACACTAGGCAAGAGAAGGGATACTTCAATATCCACAAATGTTCTATTTTAAATAAACACTGAGAAGAAACTACCAGCTGTGTAAAACTACACAAAAATGCTGGTGGTTTTCAAATGGAAACCACTGGCCACTGCAACTAAAAATGTGTTCTGAAAATTCATCAACTTTTGAAACCTGTAGTACATTAAATTTTGTGGTTTGCAGTACTTCAAAAAAAATTCCCCCTGTAGTTCACTAATTACCTCTTTAAATGTTTTTAATAGACTAAAAGCTTTCTCAGACAGAAATACTACAGAGACATAGATATGATGGACACATGCATATTAATAAAAAGACTGTAAAAACCTCAAGAATACAAATTAGTACTTTTCAGGTGCAAGGTCTCATATCCTTTACAAGTATTTATAGTCTGTGGAACTGTTGCTAGGTACATAAACACCTGTGTAAAACACCTAAGCACAAACTATCAGTTTCCATCCCATATTATAGCACACAATAAAAGACAATGCTCCACACACATTTGCAATATTCTCATTAAATAAATTACTTTTAGTATCACTTGCTATCAATACAATTGAGTGTGAATACGGAGCCTGTCTCCATTAAAAACAACAACAAATCCCACCTCACATCAAACTACAGCAGTATAAATTTCTCTCTCATATAAATTTACTGAGCTGTTATACAGCAGGGGTTTACATCAGCACATTGGACTGCAATAGTCTAATGGCTCAAGTTGCACCAATATAAATCCATGTTAGAGTTAGCAGTTAATTTACAATGGCTAATCCTGCCATGTACCTAGATGTGGTAGAGGGATGTTCATTTTCCCCTAGCCAGATAAGTCTTTTGAGTCTGACATGGCATCTGTACCACTCAGCAGCCCAGCATTAAGGCCAAACCAAATTTTACAGAAACTTCACAGAAATTTTTACCTCTCTTACTCTGAGTTGTCCTTCGTATTTTCTGTAAAACACAGAGGAAGACCAAAAGATTTCTCCCACACAAAACATGACTGCCCTCACCAAAACTTAGAGTGAAAGTGTTCGGGGCTGATTCACCCCTGCTGCTTGGAAAGCCTGGAAGAATGGCTGCATCTCCTATGCAATCAGAGAGCAAGAGCTGAAACACATGCTGATCAACAGCCTACATCTGTATTTGCCCAAACCTAAACAATTACCTTGAAAATAAGAGAAATATATATATATACACAATCAAATACTGCATTGGGATAATATTCAATTGCAATCAATGTATTAAACTCCTATAAAATGGCAATTACTTTAAATTTCTTACAGTGCAGTGGCCTTTTTTTCCCCCTCTACAACATAATAAATCAGTTACATGCTACCATTAAGTGAGAACTATGAGTTTTAAGAAAGTTATTTAAATATTTGTCTCATAATATTCAAGAGAAAAAACGGAGGAAAAAAAGTCTCTTTAGAGTTGATGTATCTTCTCAGCTTAATTAACACAAGCTTTTCCTGTTTTAATTTGCACTTAAGAAGTGGGAACTTTACTCAATTTGCTAATTACTACATTTTCAAGCTGTTTTCTTGAAATAGATGACAGCCTATCACACTAGGAATCCAAATTTCTCTAGTTACCTCGAATTACGTAATTGTCCAAAGCCTCTTCCATTCTTTTCAGTGCTTCAGCTCTATTAGAGCCATAGGTAATCAGCTAAAGAAAAAAAAATATATTTACATTACTTAGAAATTACGTGTTTGTCTCTAGAACTTGAATAGCATTTAAAAATTAAATAGGTTTATAGAACTTCTGCAGTCATAAAACCATTTCGTGCCCATTACTCTATCTGTGCTACAGAGGCTCCCTGAAACACCAAGAAAAAGCTAAGATCTTTTAACCCATTCAATGAAAGAAGGCCAGTCACTTTTCCTTCATAAAACTTAAAGCATCTAAGCAAGCCCTCAGAAAATCAGACAAGAGGTTCAATATCCAAGCTGACTCTCCAGATTCCTAATGCCCAACAAATTCATAAGACATAATTTTTTTGAGAACTGAACTCTACCATGTCATATTTTAATTTTACCAATATATTCCTGATGAATAAAAACTAATACTAAGAGACACTATCAACCATTTCTTTCAATGCTTCCTTTTGGAAGCCAGAATTACTGACATTGTCATCCAGGCTAGACTATGTTAAAAAAGATAGACTGGCAGCATCTAAGTCAGACAATAGAGGCTGGTGCTTAAATCAGAATCTTATTAATAATTAGAAACTGCAAGACAAATAATTACAGTGTCAAAAGGTAAAAAGAATTTTATTTAGAAGTGACACTAGATTTCCACTACTGCACATCTTCCTTCACTTCTTTTTTATTCCCTTGAGGCATGTTATGCCTGGCACCTTTAAAATACTGATTTATCAATCCTTTAACATGCACTCTCTCATTTAAAACATCTGTGTATAAAATCAGTTCTTCATACCTTTAGAATATTGAGAAATAATAATCAACTCACTTTTGAGATCATGGGATCATAATAAATGCTAATATCACTTCCTTGTTGTATACCACTGTCAACACGTACCTTAAAAATAAGTAAAAATAGTTCTATATTAGTGGAAAAAAATTTCAACACGATTTCAAATCTACCCATCAGCCTTAAACCATAACACCCACAAAGCTTATCACAAACATTTTTCCCTCTGGAAAGACTAGAATAATTATTTGTTTTCAGAGAATCTGAGAGGAGGGAAGGGAAGCTTTTTTCTTCATCAGGAAAAACACTTGCAAATGATTCTCTCCTTTATGAGAAACTTGACTGCAATCTTGAGTTCATAGTTAAAATTCTCTTTTGTTCTCTAGAATGCACAGTAAACACACTAAATTTGATCTAAGAATTTCAGCTGTGTTACACACTCGCTTCAACTCTAAACAAATTCAATTCTGATTTAATCCGTGTAATAAAATACAGTTGTAATTATTTTTCTGACTGACACCTGGCATGAGGGATGACCCTTAAAATCACACCCTTTCTGCATTTATATGTAATCACATCCCTCATGTTCTGCTACAGCCCTTCCAAGGGCTTCAGCAGGAATAGAAGTAGGGAGCGTTCAACGGGAACTTTGGAGCTCTGTTTATCAGCTCCATAGGAATACTGAGCCTATGGTTTTCATGTCTGTAACACTTTCCTTCTCTGTCTCACCCTCTCAACTGTTAAACATTTTTTTTTTTCTGTTGTTGCTGTTCCCCTGAGGCTTTAATGTTTACACAGCTTTTTCCATGGCTTTGCTTTGTAAGGACACAGCCCCAATTAAAGCTCTGATTCTGCAACATCATGGAAAAAAATAACACAAGTTCAAAAATTTCTTTTGAAGAGGCTGATTGCTGTTAACCAGCCAACAAGTTAGTTTGTATATTGCTGATTCTTGTTTTCATCTCTCAGTTTGATTTCATCACTGTAACAATGAGGTTAGCCATATAAAACTTTTCAAATGAGCAATTTCTGGGGAATAAATATTTATTAAATTGCTGCTTTTGAGCACTGGAATCTGAAATATTTTTTTAAAACTAATCAAAATAACTCAAGTGATAAATGCATTCTGGGGATCAGAAAGATGGAGGGCTCTAATCAAAGCTGTTGAAACCGCAGGGCTCCGATATACTGCATTGTAAAGGGGGTAGGAAAGAGGGTCCTGGAATCTCACTTAAATCTTCACCTGTGGGAAGGAACCTTTGTAATAAACAGCAGCTCATCTGTCTGCAGCAAGGCAGAAAAAGGTCAACACAACGGCTGTTAGGCCTTTAATATTTTAATTTAGGCAATTATCAAGGGACCACATGTAGAACCTCTTGTCTAGAGAATCCACATGAGGGCATGATGATGACTTTATTATCCAAATGACATAAAAAGATACCCTAGCAGGTGTATTCACTTTCTTCAGTAAGAAACATTGTCCGACTAGTTTTTAGGACATTATATTTACTTTAAGAAAAAATTCACTTATTCACGTATTTGTATTCATATATTCATATTTACATATTTTTATATTATTTTTTCTATATTTATTCATATGTAAAGGTAGTATTGCTTCTGTACCACTTTAATCACATCTTATCTGAATGTGCTTTATCTGTGCTTAACTGGGCTCCCCACTACTCACATCAGGTACATTTAACATTAGCTACTGATGAGAAGGTAGATCAGACAGGCCACGATTACAGAAAAAACATGCAGTATTTCTCAGCTTCCTTTCTTCCAACTGCTAAACTATCCTTCCTCACAGAAGGACTGCCTATGTATAAAGTCAATGCACGTGTTCTCACATTTAAATCAGAAAGAATTTATTTACCTACTCAGTTCCAGATAAATCCCTTGCCCATGATATTTTTTTTGTAATACTCAATAAATACATACATAAAACAAGGTATGACATACATACTCCACACATACTTGAATTATACTGCGACTTTTGTCTCCAAAGTAGCACCTGTAAAGTGATTGCACACAAGCATTCAGGGGTGCTTTACATACGTATAGGAGTATATGTGAGTATCGACACACGTATGTCATCTTTTGACAAAGAAAAAACATATGAAAGGTGCATAATTCAGGCCCACAATAAGCAGGTTAGTCAGACCCTAAAGTTAACTAACACTTCTGAGGCTACCAACTATATGCTCCGCCTGGCTCTGTGCTTCTGTTCATATACAACACACGTACATGACCACCACAAAATTCACACTTTTCCCTAACTACAATATCTTGAAAAGGCTACAGTTAGTATAAATTACTTAAACTACAGCATAACTTCCTTTAAAAAAAAAAACCTGGAGTCCTCTGTAGAAGTTTAATTTTCATAAAATAAACTCAAGATGACTGAAAAAATGACAGCAGAAAAGAAATGCATTTATACTATCTTCAATTCTCCCTGTGGTGCTTACATTTTCAGAGACTGGTAACAGTAGGTGATTTTATAAACTATACGGTGTGACAGAACTTAATGAATATTGGATGAAAATGAAACCCTAATTCAACAGATACTCACTATAATGTGCTGAACTTGATAAATAATAGCAATATTTATTAGACCTCCAGCATTTACTTCTGTTTAATGTATTTCCTTTCTTTTACTCGGTATTTAAGATATTTAGGAAAGGCCAGGGTTAAACATCCTGCTGCAGCCTACAGCTCATTCATATTACAGCCGAACACTTTATTGCTGTTGTACTATCCTTATGTATTATTACATTAGGACAACAGCAAAATGAAAGAAAAATGCTTAAGGCGGGGGGGAAGCACAATCTATGTCTCAGTCCTGCAGTGAACTCTCAGTGCATCAAATTTCACTTAGAAGCACAAACAGATTCTAATATTTCTCAATTCTTTGCTGTATCTAAGAATTTTCTTTTCCTGGTAAGAGTCATTGTAAGAGTCAAATACCAGACTGCTGCTCATACTGACAGAGAGCGATGCCGGAGCTCTCCAGATACAGCAGAACATGTTGTGTAGGAGCAACAAACATCAAAGCTCACCATCATACTACAGGGGTTGGTTTGTAGTCGCCTGTCCTAAGCTTCATTATCAAAGATGAAAAAAATTTGGTACTTATGAGCACCATGTTCTGACGAAATTACAAACTACATGACACAAAAATAGCCATCATATTCTTCCTTATGGCTAAGCAAAAGCTCTCACATAGCCATGCTCACCAGTTCCACCAGCGTGAGCAGCTGACACACAGGCACGGTAGGCAATCAGAGCTAACTTGAGACACAGAAGAAATGAATTGCAAATCCATTGGGCAATACACGTAAGCTGAACTTGCTGTGACACACTACAAGTCTCTGCTAATTTTTCTCAAGCCAAATTGTTGACAATTCTAAAATGCAGAAAACAAATACCGCAGCACAATAGGTCTGTAATGCTGTACCTTTTTAGCTATATTAATTTTGTTCTTAGAAGCATGTCATTCTCAGGAGAGAAATTAGTTTCACGGTAGCAGAAATGCATGTATTAAGACACCAAATCATGAGTGTCTACATAAAAATAGTTTTTCTAATTTTTAATATGACAGTGGAAGTAAACAGGAAGAGAAAGACTAGGCACTCCATATGAGCTCCTCAAACCATTGCTCTGAAGCCTCCAGTGTAATTAAAATCTCTTTCTTTGGTACCACGATGGACCACGTGAAGCAATCAGGCATCTCCCACCCTTCATTTTCAATTCACCTCTCCCCCTAAGCACAACTCCCAGCCCACCCCATCTACCTGACAAGTGACAGCCCAATCTGATTAAATGCTTGCAAGGGAGGGGACTCATGGGCCTCCATGACAGGCCAAAAGTGATCACCATGGAGATACATAATTACAGCTGTCAACGCGTCTACTGTCCTGCTGGCATCAATTTGATTGCTCCCAGCAATAATGATAGACAAAGCTTAGTGTGCACTCTCCTACACACAATCACTTTATCTATTCCGTGGTCCATTTAGCTGACATGCAACATTCACACAAGCAAATAACAGCAGTAAGCAGAACATTTAAGGCATTTTAATTGTTTTTTCTTTGTATGGATGGCTCACAAGCGCAAATGTTATTACATAAAACTCCTGCTGCAGCATTAATTGAAGAAAGATTTGGTGGGACAAAGACTGTAGGGGGTACAGTTTGTCCATTATCACTTGTACTTTCAACAGGTCTCACGTTTGGAAAATTGCAAATTGCAAAAACTTGCAAGGGCAAAATGTTTGACATCGTGTTAGCTATTACAACATGGTGAAAACTTCTAACAACCACTGGAGTATTCATTATAAATTCTTATTAAATACATTCTTTGTTTCATTAAAAAGAAGTTTAGATACATCCAGTGATACCTTTTTCCCTCATCTCCTCTTTAAGAGCACATAATGCCTTTTAGATCTTCACAATTTTTTTCTGCTTTCAGGCTTTGAACACAGCATGAAGCCTCAAAGACCAGAAAGGGTCAGGTCCCTTTGGAAAGTACACGGGCAAAAACAATTTAAAAAGCGAAATAAATCATATATCCAATAACAACTCTACATTTAAGATTCCTCCTGTAATCTCTCAGTATTTTCTGTGCAAGCAATCAGACTGAATAATTGTATTCACAGATGGTACAGTCTCATCATTCCACTGACACAGTGTCATTCATGTATATGTGCGCTTAAGACTACCTTGATTTTACAGAAAAGCAGTGTCTTTGCTCTTTACACGTAGAGAAAATGCTGTTTGTTAAACACCTATTCTATATAGTTAGGCTGTATCCTGAAACACATAATAACCACTGTAAGAAACTCCTTTTAAAGTCTACAAAGCTAAACAAAAAGCACTGGCAGTTTCTCACTGGTGTCCCCAGGTCTCTATGCTTAAAGAGCTGACTCAACAGTTCCACTGTCCTTTCTAATGACCACAGTACATTTACTAAAGCTGTGTTTGAAAAACTTAAGCTGAAAGTTATAGAACAAACTATTTCAACATGTATTGGTTTCCTGGAATACCCAATCTGAATATTTTTAATCCAGTTTGGAACTGTTCACTTTTAAGCAGTTTTTCAGGTTGCACAAATCAGTACTGCCATGTTCTGCCCCTGCTCTGGCAAAAAGCTGGAAAAGAGGCTTGGTTTACAAAGCTGCTGAGTATTTATAGTCTTTGTCTATAAGAGATACTCAGCACCTACAAAAACCAGAACAAAGTTACTTACACTTGGCACATGCAATGGTTCCTGATACTGAGACAGTTTACCAATGGATGGCAGGCCAAAAGATTTGTACGGGTCCTGGAAAAAAATTCAACATGAGAAAGCATTAAGCTTTTACAGATGTGGAGCAGATAATGTTTAAAAGCTTGAAGTATAACAGAAACTGCTACTGGAATGACTGTTTTCTTCCCCAGAATTACTTGTGTTGAAGAACATTTCTTCATCCATCTGCCCCTGCAACTCCAAATAAAGAAATAGAAGTATATAAAATCTCTTGCATTAGTAAAAAAAAAAAAAAGGAAATAAGTATTCTACGTCCAGTTACAATACACCAAAATAAAATATACAAAGATGACATTTTCATTAGCTACACTTGGAAGAAGGATGGGAAAGTATTCAGGAGGCTAGGCTTGAAAAGAGAGTATAAGAAAAAATTTTCTGAGATAAAAAGGGCAGACAAAAGTTCAATTATGTTAAGAAGTCAAACTGATCTTTGTGCCACTGGAAACCTCCAACATTATTGTATATAATGCAACACCAATACAAACTTAATAGGAAAACAAATAAATATATGGCCTACAGAGTAACCTAAAAAGGTTATTTAAAATAACCTAATTCATGGCAAAGTAGTTGGATTCATTACTTATAAATGGGAGGGGATTCAAGCTGAACAAAAAAAAGCCCAAGCATCAGTTACTCCAGGGTAAAGCCTACTAAAACTCAGAACAGCTTCCATGATAATCACAAGGCAAATATTTATTCTTTATCAAAATAGTCTGCACAACTTGTAATCAGTAGAGCAATTTGGAGGTTATGTGCATGTCATGAAGGGGAAAAAAAAACCAACATAAAATAAGATGGTCTAGGTAACAGAAGTCCCAACAGTTAAGCAACGGAAAAAATGTCTCAAGGTGCTGAATTAGTTATGAAAAGCAGAGTTGCCTAAAATGGTCCTGAAACTAAATGAAGGAAGATAGGCATTATTTTGCAGCCCCCATCCCTGGAAGTGTTCAAGGCCAGGCTGGATGAGGCTCTGAGCAACCTGGTCTAGTGGAAGGTGTCCCTGCCCATGGCAGGGGAGTTGGGACTAGATGATCTTCAAGGTCCCCTCCAACCCAAATCCCTCTGTGATTCGAGGATATTTTTTTTTTTACCTAACAAATCTTCATTTTCATGTATCAAAAGTGACAACAAAAAGACATTACCTCAAAATGTCCTAAAGGTGCTTGAAAACGGGGTTTAAATATTTGTAAGCTTCTTTAAGGTGAGATAGAGACTCAGAGTTATTGTTTTAGAATGTACTTTGAAAGTTTATCCTATAAACTGTAGTTTCAGAAGACGCGTAACTTGATTTTTCAACAACCTCTCCAAAAGTTTTAGTAAAACAACAAAAATTCTGTAAGACAATGAATTTCAACTGTCTTTTTTAAGTCAACAAGCTTCTAACACACATGTTTCAGAAATCTGGAAAAAGTAGTTAACTCTGACAAATAACCCCCGCATCATTAAATGTGAACTGAACATGCAGGCTTATTTCTAATGATATTTGCTTACTTCTCTCTTTTACCATCTTTAATCTCAATTTTCAGGAAAAAGCTATTTTAAAATACACACCATATTTTTAGTTAAAAAATAAGAACTTGACAATTCTACAAAACCTCATTAACCATTCATGTTACATGCTTTAAATCATGACTTTCATATGATATTCCTTGATTTCACCTTGGCATTTATCCACACCTGGGTATTATTACGCCACAATTCAACCACCTACCCCCTCCTCCCCATTACCACTCATTTACCTCAGCATAAACTCGACATTCAACCGCCCAGCCGTTGATGGGAATATCAGCCTGTTTGTGCCTGAGAGGGTAACCCTTAGCAACACGGATCATTTCTTGGACTAAGTCCAGGCCGGTAATGCATTCTGTGACGGGATGTTCAACCTGCAAGGTCAAGAACTGCCAGTCAGTAGGTAACAAAAAACAACCAAAAAAAAGCACCTCTCTGTAAACAAACACAGATAAACAAGAAATTCGACCAGCCAACAAACAGAGAAAGAGTATGTTTCTATTTTGGTCTTTTTCTGCAAAAAAATTCTACTTAAACTCCAGCAACCGCTGTCTTTGCATGGAAATAAAATAATCACAGATTACAATAACTAGGAGCAGCATACAAAAGGAAAAATAGAGAGGTGACCTGGGAGGATTTGAGGGTTTGTAGGGGTTTTTCATTTGGTTGGGGTTGGTTTTTTTTTATTTTACTAATTCGAATGCATCTGGTGACAACAAGGTAATTTTTCTTTGTTTGGAAGCTTTTCCTATGCAATTTTGTTTTGATGAGACTCACACTGTAGCCATAACTATATTTTAACCGAAAATCTCAAAGTAGCTAATAATCAACCCATTCTGCTACACTTAACATGGCAGATACAGGAGCCGCTACCAATTTTCCACAGAACCGGCGTAGCCTATATCTCACCCATTCACCTTCTTTCACTAACCTGTCCTGACAAGCAACCAGATTAGCGTAATCTTGCATCAGCGCAGTGTAGCAGAAATGAGCAGATGGATCCTTCAAATTTTTTTCCCCCTCCAGACTTATCTGTTTAGTGCTTAGCATGCACAATAGCTGGGCTGGACCAGCAGAGTGGCTCTGCGCGCTCAGCAAATTGCCGCTAACGGCTTTGGAAGACGCTGCCCTGGGAATAGCTCATGCGGGATGTGCGCACAAGCATGCACACATGGGCGTGCATATGCACATGCACACTCGCTTCTTCCTTCAGATGGGCAGAGAAACGAGCACGTTGATTAACTTTAAAAAGCCTTTAACTAGGCATAGGACAATAAAAAGCACCCAAGGTGGTTCCTTTGATCGCCACCACATCGATCAAGTAAAAGGTAGGCATGCTAAAAGCACGTTCTTCACACAGAAACAGCTATACCACCTTCCATATAGAAATTATGATAGAACTGCCATTTTTGTTATAAAATGTTTGTGCTCCAAGAGGCAAAATACCTCAAGAAAACACACTTTGCAACTGTTTATCATGAGATGTCATACTATGTACCTTTTCTGACACAGGAAAAGGTCACTGACCAATCCACTTGTCTTTCCTCCTTCAAGTATATAGTATTAAGGAAAATATTCAGTCATTATAACAACATTGTGGCTTATCAGAACAAGTAGATGCTTTGGTCTTTAAGAAAAAAAGCTTTGTAAAAATAAACAGATGGCATCCATAATTAGCCCTGTGTGTACTGTGAGTTTGTTTAGAGTTTCAACAACATTTTAAGACGTTTTGACATAATTTTAATGACAAATCATCACTGAAACAAGCACCTATTCTTTGAAGGACAAAAGTGACATTGAAATGGGAATCTGATTATACAGTTTAAGGACATACCTTTGGGATTCAATCTTGATTCTTCCTAACACATGATACTCTCCAGCATGTCAAGCTTAATAACAGTATTTTGAGAATCTATGAAACATCTCAGTGTCTATCCTGCAGTGTTAAATTGAAGCAATTCAATTTCTATTAAGACTTGAAGTTTCTATTAAAACTGCCGAAGTTTTAATAGAAAGTTACTTATCACACATTCATATTTGGACAACAGAACTTATTTTCCTACTTTGGAATTTAAGTTTTAAAAGATTACCTTTGAGCTGATAACATGTTTGGAATTTTAGCATTCCAGATAACTAAAATACTTTTTATTTTTCCAAAGACATTTGCATTATTTAGTTATACTGCCATTTTTCTTGGATAGCAATTGGCATTCCAGATTCAATAGCTTCATTGTTGTTTTCAGTTTTATTGTTGATGATCAAAATAAGATGGAATGTCTCTGAAAAGAAAAATATTTTTGTTGTTTGGTTCTTACGACTCACAAACATTTATTTAATCCATTCTTCAATGCAGATCTTTGACTTGGTCAATATTTTCTTCTGTTTTTTCAAAATACTCCCTTTGTGTCTCCACACAAAACAGCATTCAGAAAATATGTATAGGAAAAAATGTTGAGGGGCTTTTTTTGGGGTGGGGAGAAGTTGTTCTACTTTATTTTAGGACTCTGCTTCGACTACTACTATTTAGGCATAACATAAACAATTCCAATCATAGCATTAATTTGGGGTACCAAATACATTTTAAATGCATTTTAATATTCATTAAGACTATCAGATGACCAAAAGAGGGTAGAAAAGAACTTTAACCTTGAAATCTCTACAACAACTGTAACAGCTAATTAACTAAGGTAATTGTATCTATTATAAAATTGCTCTTAGAAACTAGACTTCAACCACTTCCCTCTTACTTTTCCACTTTCTACTTCAGGTGTCATTTTTTTCTGCCTGCCTGTTGTATTTTCTTCTATTCATTTTATGCTATATCCCTTCTCCATCAACAGCCTTCACTTGCCAGCATATGGAGACTAAGTCAAGTACTAAATTTTTGACAAGATGAATGCAAGTTTGCTCACAAATGGAGCTGAATCATACTCCATTGATCAACTCCTTTAGGTTTAGGCCATATCCAGTTTTGCAGTCAGCTGATCCAAGATGTTGCCAGCAAAGCCCCAACCATTAAAGAGCCAATGTTGGTATGGTTATACAATAGTGGCTACATTCACACGTTATTGCTGTCCTCAACACAAAGGGCAAAACCAGACGTGTCTGCAGCAAGCAATCTAAAGATCATAGCTGTATCAAGGCAGCTGTACCTTATTCTCAACAGGACAAGCAGAAAAATTGATCAGCAATAACTCTCAATTAATTAGCTGCCAAAAGTAACACCTTTACTATCAGCTTCTTTACTTATACCAAGTCTGCTCATAAACAGTTGATAAGTCATCATTTCAATGCACTTACGCACGATATATACCTCCTTCAAAAAGTCTTACTCTCTGTAAAATGCTACTTATATTCCTGCTTTCAAGTCCACAAAGCTATACCTGCTACAAACAGCAACAGCCATACAGAGTAAAGGGAAAGTGCTTCCCCTTCATACTGGATCTACTGCTCTTAAGACATATCACAGCAACCAGATTTCCCATGAGCATTGCAAGTATTTTTGCTTCACTAACCCCTTCCCATTTATACAGCAAGAGAAACTAGTGGCAAAGCCTGTCAGAAAATAATAATTATGTCCCAGTTTATAGATGGTAAAGCAGGTATAAAAGAGTTGGGGAATCTACCAACATCACAATCCAGTCAGCATACATCACCAGAACAGTATGGAAAGGCTCCTAACTCTCCTCCTGTTCTGTGACTGCCAGTGGTTTTAAAGCTTTATCATACTGGGGTTCATCCACAGCTACAAAAACAGTCATGCAGATTTTATGGACAGTTGGAGCTAAGAGTTAAATTAGTGATGACTGCTCCCCTTATATTCAGGGGAATAATTTCGGGACAGATTTTTCTCAAGACTATCAAGGTACTCAGATCTAACAGCAAGCACTTCTGGACACTCGCAGACAGCTCTCGTCCCTGTGTGTATAAGGCATCAAGTTACTCACACACCAGTTGGAACACTCAAGCACACCACATCAGCCAAGAAAATCTAAATTTCAGTAGACTTAAAACTACAGCCTATGTCACCCCTGCTACTGTAAGTCCCTAGTTGGTGTCATATACCCCTTTACATTCAGATAAATAATCTCAAAACTAACTTTCAACATACACCTCAGTTTCCAGGAAATGTGATTTACCTGGAGTCCCACAGGCTTTGCTGCTGCAGCCAAATCCAGTATCAATTGACCCAAATGCACCAACTTACAGATGCTTCTCAACCCCCTGTATTTCAGTAAGCCTGGTTTCTATTTGGTAGAGCTGAACAGCAACAGAGGTGCACACATATTCTCCTCAGGCATGCGAGCTTCCTGACTACTATGAGCAGGAGCACACTGGGGTCACATCTTTCTGCAAAATAGTTCACGTGGACATGGCGTTTGGGAGCACACAGCAAAAAGCAGCTTTTCATAAAGATACTGAAAAACAGACAATGGTTGGATTAACGTACAGAATTAATGGAAAGCAGGAATACATAACAGGCTAACTAAAGACATCGTATATAACAACACTTGCTGTTTGTTCTCTGACTTATTAGTATACAGTTGAAGAACTGAAGGCAACCAGACTACAAACATTTCTATCAGCTAAGATGTTCAGGTAGACTTCTTTTATTGTTTCCCAAGTAAGATGCAGAAATAAAAATTAATGTACAGATATTCGGTACAAACTAGTTTTTTAATCGTAGCATACAACTTTGAAAAAGTATTTAATTTACTTCCTCATAGGAAGTTATATTCCAATAATCATTGACACAGTTCTCAATTTTCCTTTGCAAAGATTTGTTTCTACATTGTATGGGACAGACACATCTTACGTGGCCTATGAGTTCTGAATCTGTCTTTTCTGTGTTTTAGACAAATAGCACACACTTTAGGTCAACAAGTTAATTAGCCCACAATTTCAACATAACTTTCTCAATTAACATCCTGCACTTCAAAAAAATTTCTTGAAATTAAGTAATTCTACACAATTTCCTTTCCACTACATACCCCATGTAAGAAAATAAAGAAACTAGCATCCACAAAACCAATACTTTCTTTCCTAAAGATACAATTCCTGCTTTAACTGTATTTAGCTGCAGAATTAAAGCCTTCTCAGAACACTTCATTCAAGATGGCTCTGGTCACACTGCAGCTATTCTTTGGTTTGCTTTACATCAAATTCACCAAAGCAAAGAGACTAATGTACCCTTTGAAGAATGACCTTTTGTTTCTCTACCTATTAAGTAGTCTCCTCTTTCTCTACTGTTTTTAATAGTATTTTAGGAGAGTTACATGGGAATGTTGTCTCTAAGATATCACTCCATGCCTTGGCAGCACTGTTAATGGCATCTTTCAGATTCAATGACTTACACAAACAATGTTGTTCTCTTCTGTCAACAACAATTAGCAATGCTTTTCTGTAGTTCTTTTGGGAAGCCTGAAAAGCAGACAACCAGTAGCTGTATAATGGAAGTTGCATTAGGAGGCAAGAATGTGGCAAAAATTTGGTTAACTGTTGTCGGCTGACCCTCTTGTGTGAAGAAGTGTTGTTTGGCAGCAAAATCACCTTTTCTTTCAGTTCTAAAAATGGCCATGAACAGCTGGTATAAACTATGTGCAGAATGGATTCTGGTGGGCTTAGCGGATTGGTAATGGGATAAGAGACCTTTCACCTTTAGGTCAGTAGTTCAAATTCAGCCCAGGTTAGCAGCAATTGAAAGTCTTTACCATCTGACACTGTTCGTTAGACTATTTAAAACGACTGAAGCAAAGCGTCGTCACAGTAAAACAAGATTCCAGTATTAAGAAATATGAAGAGTCTCAGCAAACAGCAGAAACAGTAGTTCGAGAGTTTACTGTGAAATCCCACCATTCTGACTTCATAGAAATCTACTCCTCTAACTCCTGACAGCCCCTTTCCCTGCTCCCATATTCCTGCCCACCTATCACAAGCCATCCTCCAGGCAGCTACGCACAACCAAGACAGCAAATCACCACCCGCCATCCCATGGCTCTGCTGTAGATACCAAAGTCACCATCTCTCTATGGCTTTAGGCGGCAATCCAGACTTAGCTCATCACCTTGCTATTTGTATTTTGTTGCTACTGTTACACATAGTGCAGCTGCAATATTTTCCAGCACTTCTCTCCTTCACTAGACAAACATGTAGCAGGTGACAACTCATGATGTGCAACAGAGTACAGATACCACCATTAAGAGGCTGTTAGAACCAAGAGTTTATAAGCAGTACGGCTCCAAACCATCAGCAACAGGATTACTACCTACTTTTAGACATTTTCTAACCACATTTTTTATATTTTCATGAGTGGAGAAACATGAGAAAGAAAGACATGCCGCATGTAAAAATTCTTCCCATCTTTTACACTAGTCACAGCCAGTTTCGCACAAAGACAGCTCTAGAATATATAATTTTCCAAAGGTCAGTAAAACCTGATGAAAACCCAGAAAGTGATAAACAAAAGTCTTAGCACTGGTTAATGTTTTATAGGTCTATGGCAGGTTATTTGCCTTCATTTTATGCCTTAGAATCAAGTTACTTTAAAAGAACTGAAAAACATTTACATAAAATACTCTCGCAACAATTAACTGTAAACTAAAAACATAGGTATGCCATTTGCTCTCAGCAAATCTCTTACAAACACATCAGATTATTCTACAAAATTAATTTTTATTCCCTAAAAAGTTGTGACAAAAATACTCAAACTGTCATATGAAGAGAAAACCCGCTGCTACTAAAATGACCATATTTCTCTACTCTAGTCTACACAAATGATCTTTTCAATTACATTAAGCAAATTCAGTCATGTTTTAGGAGGAAGGGAGTATTACTTGTTATTTAAATCACACAACTCATGAGGGAGGCAGAAGGTTGGGAACAGGCCTGAGACACAAACATACCAATTGTATTGAGGGTAAGTGCTCAATTCACATCACTCATTGCACATTTGTCAGTTATTCTCTAGCCAACAAGGGATGCTTCTCATTTCAAGGTACTATGAACATCTAAAACCCGGGACATTTTCCCTTTGCTGTCACTAACTGATTCACATGTAGGAAGCTTAGCTACGCCACACACACACATGTATTAACAGATATTTTTTAAGTACAGACCATAGACTTCCTTCAGATAAAGTCCAAGAGGAGCACCTCTATTCTTTTCTAAATTTTCTAGTTAAAACCAGCACTTCTGAAGTACCTTAAGAGATTTTGACATAACTTGGAAGCCAGACAGGCTATCAGTCTAAGCGGTCAGAAACTTTTTATTTATTGCAAAGCTCTTGGTAAGTTGTTTTGGACCATGACTGCCCTTGACTAGGCTGATGACATCTAGGTAACAGAAAACACACCACACCTATGAGCAGCTATAAAAATCACATATTCAATATCTGGTCTACCTCAATTTTAACAGTGGTAACTGCCTGAAAAGCACTGCACTGCAGAAGTGCCCTAAATTACACCATACAGAAGTTCTCCAGTAGCTGCTAGGGCAGACATCTCTACATTCTCTTGTGGCAAGTAAGAACAACTAGTTTTACTATGCAATTATCCAGCCTTCAATCTTATGTCTCATACTTACCAGCTAGCCTCTGAAAGATGGCAGAAAAGCAGATACAACAAAAAGAACATTGCCAACAGCAAATAATAAGCCATTCTAGCCGAATCACTTAGCAGCAGTAAAACATCTGTAACAAATTTGTGTAGCATACAAGAGACACAATGGAGCTGATTCACCAATTTTTTTTGCTTCCCAATCTCATATAGTATTGCAGCAACACTTAAAGCAAAAACTAAATAAAATATAAACTTCCTTCAAGGTGCTATTTACACTACTTTTGTGTAACTATACAACAGAAAAGGTATATTCCCAAAGAGTTCCCCAAGAAAACAGCAAAGTAACAATACAACTCTGATTACTGCAAAATAATAATTTACCAAAAAGACTGAACGGCATCCAAAAGATACACCAGAGGGAGGGAGGGGAGAAATCTACAGGCAGTACAAAATATTGGATACAGTTTAGTTAGCAAATATATTCTGAAGTCTGTATCTAAAATAAAAATGCTACAGTGATCTGATCAGAGATTGCTGATACATTAAAACAGACAGAAAATTGCATAATTTAGTAGAAATGTTCTGATGATGTTGACAGGTAGCTGTGTCTAATGCACGCTGACAAATATCTAAAGAGGGTAATTTCTGGATCAGACACCCATTATTTTGGAAAGTTTTTCCAGCTGTGGAGTGCTCAGCAAGAACAAGGCAAGTGAGTCTGTTAGTCACTGATCACAGTTAGGAGATGCAAAAGGAAAAAAAATACTGAAGCAATAGAGGGACATCTGGAGACTATCCTGGTCCTGAAGTTAAAAGCTGGACAAGCTTCATTAGAGTTTCTAGGTTTGGCTCTTAACAGTAGGGAGCAAGTGCAATATGGTAGTTGCATAACTGTTAGCTGAACAGAAAGTAAAGCTTGAGACTTGGGAGAAGTGAGAGATCAATTGGGTAAGACTGGGGAAAAATCATAGAAAATCACTACTCCAGACTCAAGCTGAAATGCTAATTAGAGACAACACACAGTCAGGACAGAGGAAGTAAAGACTATCTAAACAAGTAGTCTAATTAACTACTACCCCTTCTAACTGAATCTAAGGTAGACCTGATAGTGCCTAGCAAAGGCATGTGAAGTGACTGTCATGGCTAATTCCAAAACCACAGCTGTCCTGCAAGGCAAGAAAAATTTACCAGCGGTCTTCCCCTGGCACAGAAGATTGCAATACCCCCCAAATTCTCTTTAACTTCTTTATCCAAAGCATAAACTTAGCTAAATCATAAATTTACCCAGCTATTACATAAGATCATGCAAAGATGTCAGATCACGAGGATCTCTTTACACTCTATCATTGCCCACATGTACAAGTAGCACACAGGACATAATCCTAATGAAATGTAGCTAAAACAGAATGAGAAGCTTATCAAACTGGTGTTTGATTCCACATTTCAGTCTTTCTGGCATTATTTAACGAAGTGAGAAAAGGAGGATAAAGGCAACGGAATGGACTTGCTTACAAGTTGAACACTCTTCCGATCTTCAGGAATGATATCCAGACTTCAAGTTATATACTTGTTTTCTTAGCTGATGACCAGAAATCCATCAAACATAAAAAAAGCAGTAGAGGGGGTTTTCCATAAAACACTGCTTATCTGTTCACTTGCAGTGTCCATTAGAACAGCTTCTACTGACTACATGAGTTGCTACAAAAATCCTACACCATGTCAGCATGCTTTTTACGCAGTTGCATCAGAGTCACAATTTCAATCATATGCAGATTGCTAGTGTTTTTATTGCTGATATACACATATAGTTTCAATCACCCTCCTAGAGAAACTCAGCAAGTGATCATCAAAGTATAAAAAATAAGAAAGAAACTTCAGGGACCAGTAGGGGAAAGCCTCAGAGCCCAGTGGCTAGCCTCTTACTGTGAACACACAGTGGCACCTACCAGTGACCTTTTGCAAGGTCTTTAGGTCAAGTGTAACAAAGAGCAAAAGCTCTGAACGTTTATTTGAGTGCTGTGCAAGGGTTCACTGCTGCAAAGTCTTGCATAGGCAGGCTTATTTCAGTGAGAAGTTCAGTGGGAAGTGCTCACATAACATCAAGACATTTATGCTTAAATCTTTGCAGGAGCAGACCCTTGAATATGGGAGAAGGTTATGGTCTGTTTATTTAAATAACACTTTTCTGAATCTGAAGAGTTGTTTATCTTACCTGAAGTCTAGTATTCATTTCCAAGAAGTAGAAATTCTTACTGGAGTCCACAAGGAATTCTACTGTTCCAGCAGAGGAATACTTTACTGCTTTGGCAAGAGCTACTGCTTGTTCTCCCATTGCTCTTCGAGTTTCAGGGTCTAGAAAAGTGCTACAATACAGAAACAATGACTTTTTTTAGTAAAAAAATAATAATTATTCAATCATTTAATCTTCTGTTTAAACTATGGTCAAAAGAGGATAGCATCATTATTTAAGTTATGAAAACATGTCAAGACTGTTAAATGTACGTCTTTACATTTATATTACCCCTAAGTAGATACACTGGATGCTTTACAATTATTGCTAATGTACAGAAAATTCAGGATAAATAACCATATTCTCTAAAATATTAAATAACAGTACACAACACTCTTTGAACAGTCAGATCTATAATAATGCAAATTAAATGAAAAAAAGACATACAAACTGATGCAATCTTAGAAGACATATTTATTATCCACATTAATTTCAATACATTTTTTTCCACAAATCTTGGACATACTCAAGTGCACCCAAAGAGCAGCTCAGCTACCACCTTGGGAGCCACTGTGAACATTGCCCAAGTGCCAAGGTCTCTCATTCTAGGAGAGCACCCCACCACTCCCACTGGGCCAGTGAATTGAAAGACTGTGGAAGTCTTTCTGGAAGTAACACATTCTGCTTGTTTCTCTCCTCTGTACCATAAATTCAGATTTAGATTAACCTATGCAGATTATTTAGATATATATATATTCCTGTGGTATTCCACCAAAGCCTTGAAACCAGTTTCCCCTCAGCCTGATACATTGATTTTCAATGCAAGAACATGTAGCTGTTCATCTTACATAAGCTTGTGAATACACACTTATTATTTATGTTTCTGGTTTGACTTAGGCACGTAACTCAGCTAGCATTTTAAAAGTACTTTTTCAAGGGAATAAACAGTCACTTCTAGCTTACCTCTAAGCTACTCTTTAAGACTAAAACACCAAGTGTTACATATTTCTTGAGATGGGTTGAACAGTGGGCCCTAATTCTGCAAAGGAGCAATCAGGAGCCTTCACCTATCTAAAGTGGCCACAAAACCAGTGAAGCTCCATCTGGAACTCTGGACTGCACTCAGAGAGAAGCCAGTGCTGGGTCAGGACTTATCTTTCAGCACTTACTGTGGTGTTTTTCACTGAGACCTGAACTCACGCAAGAGCTAAAGACTTCTGCCACAATAAACTATATTTGACATGACATGAGAAGTGAGCAAATATCTAGGCAAAGTAGGAGACAGTGGAATCCTTTTCTTTACTGGAAAAGTGCTACTTCACACCTCTATCCTTCCAGTGCCCCCAGAAGCAGATTCTGATGGAACATAAAGCAGGCATTTTCAGAATTTAGGAAAAAAATTTCTTTCTTGGCAAACAATGGGACCAACAGGAAATGGAAGTCAAATCTCATTCCAAGAAAGCTGTATCAGATCCTACATCAGACGAAAGGGAAGATCAGAAGACATAAAAATGGTGTCATACTTGTAAGAATAGGCACTGGTAAATGTAAAATAGTTTCATAATATTTCTTATTTTGATTCGGTAAGAGGATAATACATTACACGAAATCAACAATCTATAATTCAGTGTGGAGTTTCTGCAGGGCTTTGATCATGAAAGGTCAATGAGTGGCTTATGAAGAACAAAACCTTCCCAATATCAGCTTCATACTGTATTTCTAGAATAACCATTATTACTTCTCATGCAGATGACAGACAGTTACTCCCCTTCATTACAGTGGTGTCTCCCCTATACTTGTTAAATGTAGGTCTGAGATCTCACTGTTCACCTCCTGCTGTAGCCAGAGAATGGAACACAGGTGTCACATTGCTAAACTTGATCTCTGCCACACAGTTAAGCTTTATACTCTGAAATGACTGGATCATCCCTACCATTGGCTAAATTAATTAACCAAATTTTTCATATTCCCCTCTGCTGCTTTACCTTTCAAATACATTGTTTCTCCCTTTTTTAACAATGCACCTTTTATAACCGAAATAATTCTTCTCCAATCTAATTAGGCATCACTTGAAAACACAGCATTTTAAACCTGACTTCAAATCTTTTTCTCACACATAGACCTGTTTTTCTTTAGACCAAACAGCTCCTATGGCAGCACAAAGGCTACAAAATAAAACAAAGTCACAAAATAAAAGCACCAAAAAGAAAAAATAAATCAAATCTGACACTTCACTCAGAAGACCTTCATCAAGTTACTGTAAAGTTAATCAAAGGGAATACAGTTGGTTTGTCACAGTGCTTCTACAGCCAGAGAGATGAACCACATGGGCAAGATGTTACCCCTCCACTTCTAGTTCATCAGATAAGGTTTCCCAAAACACCCCTATCACCTTCACAGAAAAGGTTGAGATTTTGAAAAATACAAAGAGTTACCATCAGTGGAAATTTACTGCTCAGTTTGGACAAAAAAATGAATGATTATTAACACTTACCCTTCCTCAGAAGATTCCACCACACTGGGGGAATGAACCTCAATTTTCTAAATGTCAAGGTCAGCTTCCATGCTCCAAGCATATTGCTTGTTTAAAAAAACTACTTACCTACACAAAACATTATCTTTTGAGATATTTATTATGTACTACCAGACCATGGGCATAAATATGCTAAAGGATTTGAGAACACAGTTCTGCCCCCACATCTAAATGGTGCCCACCTATGAATCACATGCACAGTCACAAACAGAACACACTCACCTTTCTCTTAACCCAAAATCCTTCAAGGATTTCTAGACAGTGAGAGGAAATGTAGAGTCTGACATATATATGCATAAGAACTCTAAGGAGAACCTGAAGATAGAGTCTAATTCAACAATGCACCTTTCTTCTACGTTCCTGCCTATATACATTCATTCAAATTGTCAGTGCCTCTGAACAGATGACCATTCCTTCCCACAAGTGGTGAGGCAAATTTGAAGTACTTTAAGAAGCTTCTAACAGGTTCAGAAATTGTTAGATAGGACACATGTTCCCACCAAAGTAAAGTTATAGAGCAATCCTCTGAGTTATTCCTCCAATTATTGAATAGGATTGTCAGTTAATACTCTCGTGCACTTAATTTTGATTGATCCTAAAGGATCCATGGATTTTTTTCTCCACAGGGGAAACAATCTATTATTAATCACTCCAGCAGACAGGAAAATACAACCACACCTTTGCATTTTTTCTTGCCAAAGTACAGTGTCTCATGGCAAATGTCTCCGAAAATGAACAGAGAAGAGCTTGGGCAGTTGAAAAACTCAACTAAGGAACAACAGACTACTAAATGTCACTCATGTCACTCATCTCTAAATGTCAGCCTCTGTGAAATAAGAAGACAACAGCATATCCAAAAATGTGCGAACATAGGAGATAAAATTATGGTACATCACTGGAAGCTTTGTGCATCCCTAACTTTGCCCAGCACAAACTACAACACTAGCAATGATTGGATGTGTCTTACTGTCTGTGCTTACCAAACAGAGCAGGACAACCCACCATATGAAAACGGTATAAGCAAAGTTTGTTGGTCTCCTATTTGAATCTGGGGAATTGACCACTATGAACACCGGGGGTCCCGTGAATACCGTAACCTCATTAGAGTGTGAACTAAAGGGGTTTCTCTCTGCAAAAGAGAGGGCTTTTCGTTTGTTGTTTGTTTTCAGCAAGAGACTAAACTTCCCTAGGAAAACTGGAGATACAAACACAAAATGATCCCATAAGGATAAGTTCAGCAGCTGCAGACTTAGCTTTAAGAAAATCATAGGTTACTCTCCAAGCCAAAACGCCCTCAGTCTCTTACATTAGACAATTAGGAAAATGCCATCATAATAGAGTAAATCAAAAAAGGCACGAGAAGAGGCCAATGTCAAAAGCTCTAAGTTGTCCAAAAGACAAAAAAAAACATTTTAGCCCATAACATCCCTATCTCCTGGGCTTCATAAAAGAAAATAAAAAGGGTTGACCTATCTCAGAGTTCTTAATAGCAGCTACCATTTAAAACAGGAGAAAAGAGGACAGTCTATTTCCTTCATCCGACCATACCAGAAGAGGTGTGTCCAGGAGTCCTTAAGCAATCAAACTGAAAGAGCATTCCCAGGAAGGGTTAACTTGAGGTTTTAGGGTGTATGGTGTCTCACAGAAGTTAGTGCCCTGCTTATCTGCAAGTCTTGTAACCCTTTGAAAATTAATGGATTCTGCAGCCAAGTGCAAGTGGCTGTAGGGCAGATAATGCTTCCAAAGCCGTCAGCAGAAGTCTGGCAGAGTCTAAAACATTCAACAACACAAGGAAGAAAAGTTTTCATGCCAAATTTTGGAAGCTATTGACTTGCCCACGCTCTTGTAGAGTTATAGGAGGGGATGAGAAAACTTAATGGCAACTCCAACAGAGAAGCCCAAGAAAGTTAAAAGGCTGGTACTTCTGATGAAACAAAACACTCTGATCATAGCTGGCTGGTGAGAGAAAGACGTATCAACGCCACTTTAATTGACCACAGGCATGGAGAAGGAGCAGGCAGGAATGACAGGCATCGCCTTACGTATACTGGTGAGGCAGAAGACACTCCTCTTCAAAGTGCTTAGGTACATATACATGCACATGTGCATTATATCAGGACCTGAAGTACTCACTTTCCACAATAACATAGTAAGATCTTTAGGCATAAGCAGTGTAAGGCTTCCAAGAAATCCACAAGCACTACCAGGAAGCATTTATTAGTGGATTTGCATCTTTAGATTTAAACTTTGGTTTTTTATTTAAAATATAGGTGAAACAGTGGCAGTCCTGCAATTATGATTCAACATTAACTAATAAGGCACCTCTAAATAAATGTCATTTGGGTGATGTGCTTTTCCTCACATCCCAAATTGTTGCATCACACAGTTCTGTGCTATAACAAAATACAGCAAACCCATATCCCAGCTGGGGAACATATCACACTGGCAATTCCCACAGACAGTGATATATCTCTGTCTGCCTTTCTGAAATCAGAACTTCTTGCTGCGCTTTCTATGCACGTATTCTCTGATGACTGCCATGCAACAGAAAACACAGCAAGGCCGTATCTTGCATAGCAGCAAGGTATTTCAGCTTCACATTAAACCAGTAAGATTAAGATAATTTTGAGTTACTGGCCACCTAGATCTCTAGTTCACTACCATGAACGGTACTAAACGTGCTGCAGAGTATTTTGTAGTTCATATTCCAATTCAAATGGATATATACAGTATAATTTGGCCTTTACACAATTACTCTAGTATAGCCAAATACCTGTATCCGTGGTAAAATTCATACTTATTTCATATTTTACCTGACTTCTATATCCAGAAGTGAATATCAAAGAAAAATCTCATGTATATTAACAAAGCCATCTCATACCACATTTATTTGATTGGTAAGATCCATATCCATTTTATACAAGATCATGAAAAAAATTAACTACACCATAGAAAGACTGTAAAGCAAAATCAAAATACCCTCAAGAATAACATCAAAATTGCATTACAGTCAAATGACTATAACAAACATTTATTTTCTTTGTGCTTTTTAATAGAATAAAATTTCCTTGCATTTGTACAATAAATAGAACCAGCAGCCTTCCAAAAGTGCTTTCTGTTACCATGAAGCTGCATCAAGAATCCAGTATACACACCTTGGTGCTTCCTCTACAACCTTCTGGTTTCTCCTTTGAATGGAGCATTCTCTTTCATTCAACCACAAGGCATTGCCATGTTTATCTGCCAAAACCTGAAACAATGACACACTGCTGTTAACTAACAGATGTAAGCATTTGGTCTTTTGACATAATACTATTATGAAGCATTTAGGGTTTGGGGTTTTCTTCCAATCTAAAAATAAAGCTTGGGAAAAAAGCCTGTGTAGAAAATTAATTATATATTAAATACTAATTGAACATTCCTTCAAATTCTGAGTAGGACTATTCTAAAGCCTCTATGTAGAGTGTGTACATAGCAAAAACCCTCTCACTTCAAAATTTGATTTGTGAATTTTTTGGGATTTTCTTACAAAAGGTTGAAATAAGATTAAAACTATATTTTCAAGCATTTTAAATTGCACTGCATTATGAAATTACACAAAAGCAAAATCAATGAAATAACCCTCTCCAAGGATGGAAAACTTTTTTCCTGCATTACACACAAAAGCTTTCATAAAATGTCTAATGGAGCTTTCTTAGTAGGCAAACCACAGTGTCCTGTCTTTAGTGAAGAAGAAAAAAAAAAATCTTCAGAAACTTTGTTATCCTCATTAAGGAGAATTAAATTTGCAACTTCCTCAGTAGTTTCAAAGGAAACCAAAGCAGTAGTTTCAAGAAATTTTTTAAAAATCAAGAACTACAGTTCTTGGCTGCAGCTTCAGTTCATGGAAGAGGTAACAAAATCAAGTATCTAGATTCAACTACATAAATTACGCACTAGAAAAAAGCCCACAAGTTCAGCATGGCAGAACTCTTAATTGATTCTTCAACTTTGAAGTAGAGGTGAAAGTAAGAAAAGGAACTCTGTCCCTTTATGAAATTGATGGTATGATGCAGCCATTTCCAATACCAAATACTGGATTTGAAGATTCAAGTAGACTTCTTCCCATCTTATGATGATAACTCTACATTTATTCTTAAAACAATTTCTTTTAATACAGGCCACACCTGCTCCCTTTCTTCCTTATAAAATTTTTCTTCTAACCCATTTTTTTTCCATCTATCTTCCTGCTCTGATCTGTGGGAACCCATGCCAATATTCATGCTTCATTCTTTAATAGTGCAGCTCTACACTGAAAACTGACAAGATAAAACAAGGAGAGAATCTTCCTCAAACTGTGTGAACTCAACCATATCTACTCACATTTGTGACAACGAATCTGTATTATTTATTATTCCTTTTAGCACCACAGAGCAAGTATGGCACTAGGCAAGATGAATTCCTGCATCTATGACATCAGTCACTGCTGAGGCGTGAAAATTTGGGTAGATGTGACTGAAAACGAGGCAGTGAACTCATGAAGACAATTCATGTGCACTGTGCAGCATCAGATCCAGCATGCTCTGCACCCTGTAAGATCAGATGGTTTTCCTCCTAAAAAATTCTGTTGTGCTCCCACGAATTTATGGAGCTTTCTAGTGAAAAAAGGGGTCTAGAAGGCTGACAACTTTGGGATTTCCTAAACCACAGCATGTCCCAGAACCCTCTTCCCTGTCCAGGGGGAGGTTTAGCAGCAGCAGTAGCACCAGGAAGCTCCAGCCAACTGCTAGATTCCCTAGCAAGGGACTCAACNAAAAAAAAAAAAAAAAGGACTTCCTACCCAAGTGCTCACCCATCCAATCCAGATGAGTGGAGCTCTACATGGGGCCCTACAAGAAATCATCTGGGAGGCCCAAAGATTTTTGGACTGGTTTTTTGTGGGGGTTATTTCAGTATTAAAGCAGTACCTCTAGCATAGCATGGTACTGGATGGAAAAATCACTGTCCTTTAAGCAGAGTGATTCCTTGTGAGCACTTCTGTTTCACTGTTAGAAAGCCTACAACTTCCCACAAAACTCTGTCTCATCAAAACAAACAAAAACATCTTGGAACATTACAATAAATATTGGTAATTGTTCTTCTCTCTTCTCTCTCTATGTATTTTTCTGAAGAGGATAATACATTTTTTCAATCCAAGCAGTAAACTTTTTTTTTCACTTCAGGACATTTCTCATATCCTACTAAATTTCAGCAATCTGGATCTTAAAAGAAATGTTTTTCCATTATTAGTTAATGGAAAAAAGAGACATGTATGAACATCTACTGTGAGAAAGTAATTATAAATAGAATAAGCCGACAACATCTAGCATTAGGCTTTTACTTTTATTCTGTGTCCACTGTTTTTGGTAAAAGAAACTTATCACAAAACAATTGTATTTCAGACAACATTTGCAGCATACTGAAATCATCATCTGCGAGATGACATGAGATTCCAGTACATATCTCACTAAAAATGCACGTCCCAGCTACAGCTTTTGTTTCTAATATCTAAATACTCGTAACAGAAAATGCCCTGTTCTGCAGAATTAGATGATTATGATATTAGTATATGCTATGTACATCTACATGCCAAAATAATTAAGTATTATGTAGTGGAATCCCTCCTACATGATTCAGCGAAATTCTGTTTCCAGTTGCAGGATTGTTGTTTAGCCAAGTAGTAGACATTCCATGTACTCTTACTTTAAACTTTTTATCAGATACTTCAGGAGAACAAGACTTCAAATCAGTTCAAGCATAAAGTGTATTTGGACTCTATTTTCCTGTTAATTGTTTTAGTCTTTTCTCATGTTTTACAAAGTGATTGTTTTATAGCCAGACACAGGAAACTTCTTATTTAACAATTTTAAGTACCAACGCTTTGGAGAAATATAAGAAAGCTAAAAAAAGTTCTATTTAAAAGTTACTGCTAAATTAATAAATATTTGGCATCTGGTCTCAAATTGTTTGTATATTCAGCAGTTTGAAAATGAACCAAGGTCAACGTCCTAAAGCTGATTAGAACATGAAGTTAAAATGATAACATATGATATTGTTAAAAAGTACCATCAAAGTGCTTGTATAAGGAAAACAACATTCACTGTACACCCATTATAAATAAAACTATAAATTATTAATAGCAAAATGCCGTTTTGTTGAAATTACTCAACAGTTCCTAAATACAGAACTACCTAATTTTTTGGGGTAGCCTTTTTTTAAACCCAAAGGAATCTAGACAATGTAAAATCTGCCCTGAACTCATGGAAGTATGGAGGAACCAATCTCATCTAACTTCTGTCATTGAAGAATCAGTAGGAACCTGCTGAATCTCCCAAATCTGCAGGCACTGAAAGAAAGAGATCTTTAAGGCGTACTGATCTGCACACACAGAAAAACATAGGTAGCCAAAAATTATTAGCCATAGCAAGAGAACACTTTCTAGCAATAAAGATGCTCTAGCAATCTGACCGCTTTTGAACCCTAAGATCAATGCTGAAACTGAGAGTTCACTGTAAACCTTTCCATGACCCTTCAGTAGAGAATAAGGTGGGGTTTAGATTTCATTTTCACACCATTATTCATTTTGCTGTTTTACTGTTTTCAGACTGTTTCTTCATCTCACTCTTCCTTCTTCACTTCTCCCCTTCTACTCCTCTCTGCTCAGACTGTACTGAGAGCACTACATCCAGCTCTGGAGTCCCCAGTACAGGAAAGACATGGACCTGTTGGAACAGGTCCAGAGTAGAGCCACAAAAATGATCAGAGGGACTGAACACCTCTCCTGTGAGGAAAGGCTAGGAGAGCTGGGGTACTTCAGCCTGGAAAAAAGAAGCTATCTGGGGATACCTAATTGCAGCTTTTCAGTACTTAGAGGGGGGCTGATAAGAAAGATCGAGACAAACTTTTTAGCAGGGCCTATAATGACTGGAAAAGGGGTAATGGCTTTAAACTACAAAATAATAGATTTAGACTAGGTATAGGTATAATATATCATTACGAGAGTGGTGAAACAACAGAACAGGTTGCCCAGAGAGGTGGTGGATTCCCCATCCCTGGAAACATTCAAGGTCAGGCTGGACAAGGCTCTGAGCAGCCTGATCTGGTTGAAGATGTCCCTGCTCATTGCAGGAGGTTGGACTAGATAGCCTTTCATGATCCCTTCCAACCCAAACCATTCTAGGATTCTATGATATGCAAGTTGCCCCATAGGAAGCATCAAACTGGGGCACACATCTGGCAGAGTGAAAAATGTTAAATATTTCTCTCCTGGAAATCATTCCACACTATCAAATTTACTGTTGTTGTTACTGAGCTCTCACTATCAGGCTCTCACTATCTTAAAAAAAAAAAAAAAAATCCAATAACCACATGTCACAATGCAGAAAGGGTTTAGATTTTGGACAAAAAGAAATGAAATTTCTGTGTAAAAAGTGACATTTCTGTTGAGGAAATGAATACGCTCTGTATAGATTTCTTGTCAGGAAATACCTCAAGGCTATTGACAAACACAATTCAGTTTCCTGCATAAGATCAAATATCACAAATTTTGAAATCATAATTTTGTGAATGAGTGCCTAAAAGAAACAATTTTTGTTCTGCATTAGCAGACCTGACTTAACTCTAAATCAAATAAATGACAGAAATGGTAATAATGCAGAAGTTAAAGAGAAAACACCTGATTTTGAACCACAAACTGCCCAAAATGGGACACAAATCCTCCTGAGCTCCCAAGCAGAATTAGATACTTCAGAACAGAATTCCAAAATACTGAAAAAACCACCCAGACCTTGCAAGAAATTGTTAAGCATGGCACTTCTTGAACTCTTACATCCTCTGCTGCACTCAAGCACTCCAACAGGATCCAGAGTTCAAATCTCCAGCCTTCAGGACAGATGCCTATAACATTTTTTTTCTCCCCCAACAAATTGAGCACAGTTCACAGTCTTCCTGCTAAAGAAAGGCTAGAGAATAAAAACAGGAAGGCTGTATTGTACATGATAGCCATGTAGTTTGAGCAATGACCCAAGACACCGGAAAACACAAGACTCTAGGCCTTTTTTAGTGAAGTGTTTGAAACATTTTGAACTTTGGTATATTTATGAGTTCAAACCTCATTAAATAAATACACAACAATTAATAGTAGCAATAATAATAATAGTACAAACCTGGACTTCTATGTGACGAGGGTTATCAATGAACTTTTCTATCAGTAAGCGATCATCACCAAAACTTGAAGCAGCTTCTTGAGATGAAAACCTAAAACCTTCCCTTAAATAATGAAAACAAAAAGAATACTCTGTATTTAAAAAGTTAAGTCCTGAAGCATACAAGAAAGAACACTTATTCATTTCAGTAAACAGTCAATCTTCACTAATCAACACACATATCCGAAAACCAAGTTATACCGTTTGCATCTGATTCTGTAATGAGTACCCCTTTTTTCATGCTTTTCTTAAAAAGACAAAAAAAAAATACCCAACCAACCTCAAACCAAACCAAAACATTCTCAAAGCACAAAAAACTTCAATGTGTTTAAAAAGCCTGAACATTCACAACAATTACTTATTCATTTTCTTTGTTGGCATTTTCTTCTGCAAAAGTAATAAAGTAATAGAATTTTAAGACCCAGTAATTACAAAGTATTTGTTATACAGAAGTAAAGGTGAAGCTCACCATCACTTACAGCACACAGCCCTCAATACTCAAGAACAGCAGAGGTTGGTTAGCTGTGCATTAAAGAACTGCAAATGTAATATTATAGAAAATTCCACCACTGAACTCAACCTAAAGGTGCAATACTTGACTTCACAGAACACACCAACTGTACTAGTATATTTTCCCTGCCTTAAAGTGTAAGTGTTATATGGAGCATTCTGTATGCTTCCCTCTGTTTCTTCTTTTACATATGTAGTTACACAAAATAAAGATACTTTATTTATTAACTTTTTTTTCTTTAAATAGCAGAAAGAATACTCCATGGCTCAAAACCTCTGACAAACAACTTAATGGACAGTTTTCTCAGGGTGAGATACAGCATAATGCAGGAACCCAAAGGCTTCACTGATATTTTCTACAGGCTCTGTAAGTGGTATAATAGTTCCATTCATGTTGATACATATGAAAAGCTTGGTCAAATTTCTGTGTGACTGACTACTGAAACACAGCATCCCTAACATTTGTACCCAGAATAAGAACTACAGCACAACTGAGTTGAAGTTTTCATACTTTCCCACCCCTTGTATTGGTTAACCCAGACCACAGTCTCCCAAGACAGGTAAATTTACAGTAGAAAAAAGTGTGTATTTTGAAGTGTACCTTCACCTTCTTTCAACTTTGTGGGATAATACATGTTGTAACTTCGAGACATTATACTTAATGCACACCTTTCCTAAATTTATATTTAACTTCAATATATTTAATTACCCAGTTAAGAGAAAACAGGGACATCAAAACTACTGATTCTGTGCACTACCTGATCTGTCAAAAGAACCAAAGTGCTGTAACAAACAGCCATACACAGTGTTTCTTATTGAAACAGATTTACAGCTATTTTAACTCCTATATCAAAGGCTCTGTTTTGTTTTGTAAACATTTTTGTGTCACACAGTTTTATGCACTATTACTCACAATTGACTTTTTCTTTCACCGAAGGATGTGTGCTAATTAGAAATCCAAACTGCAATACTTGTTAAAAAAGACAGGTGCCTAATCATCTCATCCATACGTCCGTAAATCTTTTTAAATTAGGATGACTCTCAGATATTCTGACCTTGTTTTATCTTACAAATCTGTGCAGTTGCAATTGTCCAATGATAAAAATTACTTCCAACTGGATGTGTGGAAAAAAATTGCTGGAAAGAATGAAAAACCAGAGCAGGCTTTTTAGGGAGGCTGTGTAATCTCAATGCAAGACCCAATCAGGCAAAGTTCTAAGCAACCACCTTTAAACTGAGTGTTGATGCTGTTCAGAGGATGACTATTCAGAGGATGAAGCTGGACAAGATGCTGTCTCTAGATCCCTCCAAACATGCACAATTATAAATAGGAAAAACAGGATCTCTCTAAGGTTCCCCTCTCTCCCTACAGTACATTTACTCACACTGAAGTTTAAGTTGTACAAAAGCATTACTGATGTTGCCACAAGCCTTCCCACAGTTGCCTGAAGTGAAACAGCCATGCCAACTTTCTGCCTCCAGCTCTGAGATCAGCAGCGCTGCTTTAATTAAAAGAATTTTCTTTGGAGGCAGTCAGACACTAACAAAAGACTGTACTCATTATGTAGAATTTCAGTTTTCAGTACGAGGAAATAGTAAAATAAAATTTTTTTCTTGTCAAGGCCAGCATTAGAAGGGCCATCTAGTTAAAAAGTAGAAGTTTGATAACCATAAGTATAGTATAGATACTTAAATGTCAATTTTACACACAAAACCAATATCCATTGCTTCAAGCTTAACTCCAAATTTAAAAAGAAAATCAACTAAAATTATCTAGTCACAGCATTTACCTACGTTTACATACGTAGGTATGGCATGTGAATATGTGGGTTTTTTGAAAAATAGGGTTTTAGGAAACACTGTTCTTCACTCATCCAATAGATTCCTTCCCCTCACCTGAACAGCACATACCTGTGCAGGACAGACCAAAGACGTCAAGCCCATACACTCCCATTTTTGCACAGTAGTTTGAAAGGCCAAATGCAATGCTTTGGGAAAATAATAAAATTCAATGCACAGGCTTGTAATAGGTAATGCTGTTGAGTTTTTAAAGCATTGTCCTCTTATACTGCACACTTCATATTTCCTTTTCTTTAGGAGGTGGAGGATTCAGAATGAATTCGCTACTTATTATTCCACATTAACTTCTTCCAGTCCCACTGCTCATTCCTTCAGAGCTGTTGGAAGATTACAGCATCAGGGGAAAAAAAATCATTTCAATCAATGTTTCCAAAGAAAGGTGGGAAACTGCAGAAAATTACTATTTCAGACTACAAAAACACATTTACTAGTAGTTCTCCCACGTCCTGCCGCACCATCCCAGTGAAGAGCAACAACTGTAGAACAGCAGAAGTAAACACAGCATGGCACCACAAGACCACAGAAGAGAAATTATAAGGCGTTCTTGGAATCTGAGAACAGATGTTTGATTCACATTCATAAAATTGGCATTAGCACCAAGAAAGAATTTCAGAAACAGGACAATTTACATTTTCCCATTATTATAGGTTAGAAGACAAAATCTTTCATCTCTCTAAATATCTGTTGCTGGAAGCTGCCTTGGTAAAAACTTTCAAAACAGATACCCACTAAACATGCAAGACTTCAATATCTAGGAAAAGTTACAGAAGGTGAGACAATAGGGGGGAATTACTAACAGAGCTCCAAATTTTTAAAAGGTAACTCTTGAAAAATAATTTAGTACAAATTTCCAGCTTGGAGGTTATCATGTCTGCAGCTGAAGCTACTAGCTAAAGAAATTAATTTCTATCCACACATCCACAGAGTTCAAAACATGAGCCAATAGCTCCTGTATGATGACCTCCGATACCGAACCTACAAGCCAGTAAGTGCCTTTACGTGCAAAGATCCATCACAGCCTCTGTCAGAAAATTTCAATCTGTTCTTTGGAAATGATAGAGTCCTGAATTTAATTCCTTTTCAGGGCTGCCAGCCCACCATTTGAAGCCTAAAGATTTAGCTAGATGTACAATTGCTACAAGCATACTGAAAGCAAGAAGCCTTCCATTTCTCCACAAAGGAATGACACAGATGAGGTGTAGATATTCAGACATACACCCTAGTGTCTTGGGGTGACTTTATGGCGTGTGTCCCCTATCGACATGCTCTATGTCTAGACAGGAACCCTGTGGTTTTCTGTGCCTTTAAACTGAGCCTGAGAGGGGGGAGAGGAAAAAACTGAGCGAATTTTTCAAAGCAGTCTGTGCTCCAAGGTCACTACTCCTCTGCGTTTTTTCGGCTGTGGCGAGGAGAGTGGAGGAAGCACCCTTCTTGCTTTTCAACCAGCTTTTGGCTCTGTTTTCTCCAGAGAGAGACAGAGAGGGTTTTTTTCTGGGACTTTGGTTTCTTCTTCTTTTCTTCTGGAACTGTGCAACAACACCAAAGCATCATCTGGGAGAACTTTCCACAAGGACCGGGGGGGGGCCCCGTGCCGACCCAGCTCTGAAAAGGAGAGAGCCCCACCCACAAAAGGACTTTGAATTTACCAGGTTCTCTCCAAAGCGAGAGATTTTATTATTTAGCATTATTATTCTTTTCCCATGTGTTTGTCAAATAAGTAAGGGGTTTTTTTTCTCCCTTTTCACATTCCTCCAAGGAATATTTCTTTCCCAAACCTGGTGGGGGAGGGGCAGTTGTAACCGGCCTTCTATCAGAGGATATTTTCCTCCAAATTAGTCTCAAACCTGGACATCTCAAACCTAGTCATCTTTTGCTGTACTGCATCATGAGCTTAACGTTGCCTATACCTGGAAAGCATTTTCAGATAGGTTTGCTGGGATGCAAGCACAGAGGCTCTTCGTCCACAAGACCAGAGCTGGGATGATCAATGACACTAAGTTGAAAGTACTTTTAGATACAGACCACAGCAGAACTTTCTCAGTAAAAAGTCGACCAAGCTGAATTTAAAGTAAACTGCTTTTCAGAAATCTGCCTTCACTTTCAATATAAGTGGGCATCTCTTGGGAGAAGAAAAGGATGCTAAATTACACTTCTCCAAACCAAGACAACTAGCTAGGGATTACATCAGAGTGAACATAAGGATATTTTAATTTCAGATGTGGGTCAGTGGCTTGAACTGTACACAAAACTCCACTCTAGAACTTGACCAAAATTTGGAAAAAAGCAATAGAAGTGAGAATTGGGAGGGACTCAGATCTTAAAAAACACAACAGCAGCCCTACCCAGAGATGGGGGCAACACTGCAGCCTTCCACAGTGAAGGGCATGCGAAGGGCTATTTCAAAAGACAAATTGTAACACTGACAAAACTGTACCAGTATTTCTTTTAGAAATACTAGCTGAAAATTAACAGAAATCTTAGCTATAGCTGGAATAATATAATAATTACAGAGGATCTAAAACAATTGTCATCACTTGGCATATTTAAGGGATGTGAAAGATGAAGTAGCAGTTAGTTACCACAGTGAATAATTCTATAACAGCAGAATTAGTAGCAGTAATTAAGTTCCTCAGATCAGTCTTTTCCACTTCCAGTGGCTATTTCCACATCACACCACACATGCATTTAAACCTCCTTATTGTACACACAGCCAGTTGAAACAAGAAAGGTTTTCAACTATCCTGAAAATCCAAAAGTATGTTTCAAACAAGGAGAAGATTCTTCACCCAGAGGGTGGTTGGGCACTGGAACAGGCTCCCCAGGGAAGTGGTCACAGAACCACCCTGACAGAGTTCAAGAAGCATTAGGACAATGCTCTTGGATACATGTTGTGACTCTCTCTGCGCAAGATTAGGGGTTGGACTCCATGATCTTTGAGGATCCCTTCCAAATCAGGAATGATTCTATACAAAGACTTTCGCTTTCAAATAGCATTTTAAATTAATCCCATGAGACAAAGCCAAAACAAATTTACAGATCAAAATATTACCAACCATTCTTCAGACTCACCTTGCATTTACGAACCCTGAAACGCAAAAAGCCATTCAGGTATTGATTTTTCCAGAGTCTGCCCATAACTGATTATTTATTTATTTTTAGTATTACATGGACCTGAATGCAGCAAAACTATACAGTAGTATATGCAGTATTTAATTTATGCAGTATTAAAACTATCAGATACATTGTTTTGTCAGTATCAACTGAGTCACCTTTAAAACACTCAAGTCAGGTGTTCTCTAGACACATAAAAAGGAACAGTTTTAGTTCCCTAACACAACTAATGGACAGCAAATGTACAGCAAATCTTTTACAACCTCATAGATATTCTTAAAGACAGACTGGAAGAAAAACCCAAACGCTCTACTTCACTTGAGAAGCAAATTTGTTTGTCGTCAAGTTCTCTTAAAACTCACTTTCATCTTCCCGCAACAAGTATTTTGTCAACTTAATTTTGCCTATTTACAAATGTTAAAATAAGCGTCTCTCCTTGATTTGGGTTCAATAAATAGTGTTGATCTGTGACTGCCTGGGTGTTCTTCCTCTTAGCACCTTTTATATTTAACATTACACTATAACGACAAGGCTTGCATAACTAACCAAGAGGATTATTATAAGGACTCCACTCCAAATAATGAGGAGCTGAATGATACTTCAGAATTGAATTGGATTCAATGATCCTTGTCCGTCCCATCCAATTCAGGATATTCTATCATTCAAAAGCTTTCCATAAACAAGGCAAGCAGCTCAAATTATCATTAAATAGGACTGAGTCAAAGTAATATCACTAAATTAATTTATTGATATGCAAATGTACATAAAAGAATATCCCTAGCTAGCTTCTACTGGTACCAATCAGCTCTACCAGCTGACTTTCTAAACCATAACCACAGCCCTTCTCCAAATTAAGTTGGCAATCAGGATTTTAGATCCACTTTTACTTTAACACAGTTACTTTAATCAAGCTCCTTTGCTCCTTTCTGAACTAAATAAGAAATGAATGCCTTCCTTTCAAGTCCAACAGACACAACTGCTGCCTGAACAAGATCAAGGCAGTAATTTTGGATTCTAAAGCAGTAGCAACAAAGTATCCTTTTAAGAAAGCAGGTTATTCTAGATCTTCATTCTAATGCACAAAACATTATTTTCCTATTTGGATTCCAAATGGACTAGACAGAGCAAGGTACAAATAAACCTACCATGTTTTCTTTAAATCTAAAATTTAACTGCTAGACATTCATTGTCAAAACCTAAAAACTGGATGAAAGAACAAACAAATACTTAATAGGGGACAGAAAAATGACAGGGAAGTCTTGCAGGTAACTAAATTAAACTAATGAAAATTTCAGTTGTACTTTGAGTTGACTCCAGCATATGTGCTGCTCTCTCTGTGCAGAAAGGAAAACATTCAGGTTATTTTGGATCAAATAGGCTTTTCATTACAAGTCTTTGAAAAATCAGAAAATACGTTTTTCTGTAAGACCAGCAGCACATGGAGTTGAAATCAGGCTCCTCGCTGCCAGGATATCAGCAGAGAATGGATTGTAAAATTCTGAGTCAGCAACAAAGCATCATGAAACGTTCAGGATTCAGACAACCAAGAAGAGACATGAAAACATCTATGTGTTGAAACACGCGTTGTTTCAAAACAGACAAAAGTACAATAGTTTGCTGATACAAATACTTTAAACACAGAAGTATGCAGTTTATTACAGCACATTCTGGTAATACCATATGTGTTTCCACGTCTGAATTACCAGCCTCATCAACTTTAACAGAACTAATGGCATGCATTAACGTTTGTGAATCAGAGCCAATAAATATTCTACCTAACACAGAGAATTAATAAATCTGCATTCTGAAAGGCATACAGCAAAACATTATTTACACTCTAAATTTACAGTCTAACATTAGACTAACAGCAGTTTTAACTGTTGGTTTTTTACAGAAATTAATGGATGATGTTTTGTAAGGCTTATGCATGAGTTAATTAGAAATAGGCACAAGCAAACTTCCAAAGTATATCGCTCACTCTACTAAAAGGGTAAAACCAAACAATATCCAATTTCTCTGTCTAACATTTCATATCTGCTCAACTGTCAGCTCACAATGGCTTAATGGGACTCCAGTAACTGCAGCATTCATCAAGGCAAGCTTTTGGACAGCATCTCACCTGGTCTCTTCATCATCCCAAGCGATTCTCATGCCTTTCCCACCACCACCTGCTGAGGCCTTGATCATGACAGGGTAGCCTAACAGCGGGGAACAATTAGACATAAGTTCAAACTTTGTTCAGTTGGTCAGAGGAACATGACAACTGACCACATGTCCAATAAAACCAGTAGACAATAACTTCATTTATTAAAACACTTTGTTTGCAGGGAGAACAGAGGAGAAATCTTTCTTTTCAAAACTAAGCTGTCAGTGCAGTAATTTCTACAGCCAAGAAAGGCTGTCTTCTCCAATTCATTTATACCAAAAAAACACTGAATGAATTATTCCCAAATAATGAAGTGATTTATGAATAAGGCATTTGACCTTTTTAAGCTCACATTTCTTTAGGAACAATTTTTTTTCCTTTGTCGCTCCTTAGATAATATTTTTTTTAATTAATAGCAAAAATTAGTAGATCTTCATAAATTAAGTCTAAAGATTGAGTAAACAAATACGTATCTTATCAACACTTCTAGTGCAGCACATTTGAAATAATAGAGCAGCTCAAGAGCTGTGCGGCTTAGACATTATGCCATAGTATCAGAAAACAGATTACTTTTTTTACAATAAAAAATGTATTCTTCCCAACTACTGACAAGTAGTAAGAAAAAACAAGCAGGATAAATATGACAGCATTGTACATAACTGGCAATATCTTATTCATAGAACAAGGCACTGTAATAGGGATATGAGGCAGGACCTTCCTTTTCTGAAAGCTAGAAAATAATAGTAACAAGGTACACAGTTTAAATGCAGATTTAGTAATGATTACTTCTCTTTTAATACAATCCTTTCATTTCTTTTCAACTTCCTGAAACAATTTCTTCATACCAGAGAACTTCACCTTTCTCTACACGAACATGCAGAAAAGTAAAAATCAAGGATCTGTTTAAAATGCTTTTGACATTTCTAGGATTGCAGAAAATTCTTCACGCCTTTGGTCTCCAGTATGCTTAATGAAAATCTCAACACTAAGGCAAATATCAGACCAGCTGATATCATCTGGCAAGAAGAGTCTATCAGTCCTTGAGAATTGAAGAAATATTCTATAAAAGGCTCTGATTTGGGGACAGAAAAAGACATTTGAATACGGTTCCTAGAAGTGGTCCAGTCTACTGTCATACATGTTACTGATATTTACAGTTTCTTTCTGGAATGTAGATCTACTCTTGCTCTGTCAAGTGACAGCAATACAACATGTGCACCTCCTCCTCACAGTGATCTAACTGAAGGGAGGTTCAGGAGAAGATAATTAAAACCAGCAAGATCTGGAAAACCTTTTTTTTCTTAAAAAGTCTGAAATGGATACCAAAAAAAGGCATGAAACAAGCAAAAGAAACACTAGCGTTGATTGGAAGGCAGGAAAGCAGCAGCAGTACAAGAGAACATTAAATTAACAAAGTAACAGAAAAAAAACCCCAATAAAATAGTTTCCAACTTAACACATTATTAGACTGAGAAACCCCAGGCTGTAAAGCATTCACGTGCCTGAAAGCAGTAGAGAGGTAATAGTTAAGCATATGTAGAGCACAAACCAAGCTCCTATAGGCATGGATTACCAAAAGGCTATAAATCTTCATGCCTTGGAGTCTCAAGTAGTCTCCTGTTACAACGTATAAGGTTAAGACCAAACAGAGCCCTGCAAATAACCTTTCTGGAGTCTCTCTTAGAATTTCTTACAAAATATCTGACACTGCTCATAGAGGGTACAGGATAAATCACAGAGTAACAATGAGTTTGATCCAGGCCTCTACAATCCCAGAGATTAAAGGGTAAAGGCAAAATAACTTTAGATTACATGCAGCAACAGTTCAACCAATTTTCATGAAATGCAGTATATGCAATATTTACACAAGAGCATCTTATTGATGCTGTAGCTGCATTTCCAGATCCCTGGCAGCTGCCAGGCTCCTACACAAGTCCCTGGATATCTTAAAATAAAGGGAAAAGCACATCTTGTATAACTTTCTCGCAAGAAATGAGATTTTACTGGATAACACTAGCAAATCTCTGGCAATACTATCACCATCTGGAGACCCTGTCCGACCCAAAAAGCTGCAAGACTGAAATTTTGAAACAAGCATTGTTTTAAGCCTTATTATGGCAAACGCACTAAGGCAATTTCCATCACCTAATCTATCTTATTCAGTGTTACACAGACTTGAAAAAATCATCATCAGTTATGCTACCAATTTCAGTCTAACAATATCAGTCTCTTGAATGGCTTGCTGATTTTAATTCTGTAAGCAGAGTCTAGTCCTAATTTACTGTTCTTTAGTTTCAAAAGCAAAGCAGGCTTGAAAAGTGTTGAAAGTGAGCCTGGATAAGTCTTCATATGCTCCAAAATGTAATTCATATATCACAACTCACATGGTTAAATTATCAAGAGTACACATGGGTTACCAGTATCATTCACCAAGCATAGGACCACTTTGCTTCCACTCCCTCCCATCTTTTATGGACAGTGTAACGTGCCAACCACGCTTGTAGGCAAGGCAGTTAAAGACTCCCAAAGAGCCACTATATAATTAAAAATAAAGTAATTTTTTAAAAAATTAAGTAAGGCCTGCTTTGAAAAAATACATACAGCTTTTCTGGTTGAGAAGGAAAAATTGCAACAGACCTCTACATGTTAGCATGTAAATTAGCCAGTCCCCTGAAAATAAGGGTACTGGAGCTTTTGCTCAAATATGAGGTGACACACTCCTTGCTCTTGGTGGCACTGACCTAAGCTTAAGAGCAGGTCTTTAGCCAATACCAAAGACAGAAAGGAAGGCTTAGTAAAATTTAAGTTTTGTATACATATTGGGTATAGGATACTGGGATCAGAATGCATTACTCAACACTCTGCACTTTTGTACTTTCAGCAGCAATCAAAATTGCTGAAGTATGCTCACATGGATTGGTTGGATTAGTTGTGGGAAGGGAGAGGCATGCAAACAATTTCTAATATCATTTATAAGTACCCAGAACAACAGCAAAGACTCACAAAGCAGACACATTTTTGAGTAGGTGTTAGGTTTTCAATCCTTCCCTCGAATTAGATGCCAATTTATGTGACATTAAAACATACTCTTGTTTTATAGTTTTACATTCTTGTGACACCTCTTAAGGTTGGGTCGAAAGAGCTTAGGAGTCAAGAAGGTAAAAAGCAATCAGACTTGAAGATCACTGTGCCTACTTTTGCTGCTAAGTAGGTACTATTAAGTTAGGACTGCTTTGTTTCCGGGACAGTTACTATTCTAAGAATCTGAATGATAAAAGGAGTAAACAAACTACTGATGTCCCACAGATGATAGGTCTCCCACCCTTTGCCACCACGGTTTTTAGATATCATTCAACCATTTTTATAAAGTTGCAGATAGTAGACCACAGAACACATTGTGCAATACCAGTTTGAGCAATACTGCATGTGGCAATACCAGATTCTTTTCAATATCCATTATTAAAAGTTAGCACTAACTAAACCCATGTCAAATGAAACATAACAAAAAACCATCTTTTTCACCTCTTCAGTTTTGTACAGACTTTCATTTAGTTTTAACTGACTGCACTTCATAGCTGTTCAATCCTTTCAAATAGAGGAGTCAAACTTCCTGGAGTTTCATCGATGCTTCAGAATCAGGAAGCCAACAGTTCTTAACGTACAACTCTACATACACAGACCTAAAAGCAGCATAGGAAAAGGGCCAGTGTAATTAAGCACTACAGAAAGGATCGCAAGAGCAGAACAGCCCACACCAACAGACAGAGCAGAGAGACTGTAGAAAGGAGCCAATACAGCCATTTGTGCCTGAACTTCTTCCAATTTCCAATTTAGCCTAGTATCTCTGTCACATTCTCTCTTGAAAATTCAGGAAAATCTCTCAAATCAGGGGCAAAAAGACGGCTTCACTCCCACACCCAGAAAATGTGTATCCATAGATAACAGTCACTGAAACAGGTAAAGGCTGTGTTATCAACCCTGAGGTGCCGTGCTCCACTACTACAGGATCTTTGGCCAGAACACAGCAGGGAGAAGTAGGAAAAAAACACAGGCAGCAAGAGAGCATCACACTGAGTTTTACTGTTTAAAGCACTGACCCATGGTTATTTTTTAATAATTACTTAAGCTTTCTTAGAAGACTGAAACTCTGGATTAGTGAAATTAGAAACCATCTGACAGTATTCCATTGCATATCAAGTGCTTTACACACAAGGACAAACACATTTTATATATATATACACACACACACAGGAGACTATAATTTCATTCTATCTTAGATCCTTTGAAATTAAAATCACTACGTTTTGCTCTGGTCAGTGGTTACAATTAGACAGAAGCTTAACCAAACTGATCAACTAGTGGAAACATGGGTGGGGAAAAGGCTAGAAGGGACATTTTTCTTTCACTGCATGGTATCATAGTATAAACCTTTCTTGTATCAAAACAGTTTAAGAATTTTCCATCTAAATAAAGCACCACCCAGCTGTCTGTAATTGACTTTATTATCACACATTTAAGACTGCCTTGATATAATGACCTCCAAAGTGCTACTGATATCAAAGACAGGAACCAGTCAACAGAACACCAGAAGAACTCAGAGGAAAATTAAAAAAGAATGTATTTTAAACGGTGTCTAGAAAGCCGCTGCATGCCTTCTGACTTACAGTCATCAGAACTGTTTAAAAAAATACTTGCAGGAAATCTTTAAAACACAGAGCAAGAAAGACTATTGAAGAGAAACTGAACTGAAATAAAGTCATAATATTGTGTCTTTATTCAGGGCTAAACCCAATTTTATTTATCGTTCTCTTCTGAATGTTCCAGTTTGGTTAATAACCTCTTTCTTTTGTTAATGCTCCCATGACAGTGATCAGCTATCACTGGATTTCACAACAAGGACACAAAGCCTGACCCACAGAAACGATGACTTCAGTTGTGTCAGCCTAAAAGTCAGACACGCCTAGGAGGGGTTTCAGGGCAGTTAACCAGTGCGGGTAAAAGCCCCAACTCAAAGCGGAAAGATCTTACACCGCTCAGAAGTTATCTGTAGCAGTGCAAGTCCCACTTTCTATCTGGCACATAAAGGCACAAAAATAGCTTTTGACACAGGTGAAAAGCTGTTTATCTACCTGTGATAAACCTAAACAGCTTCTCATGGTTACAGTCTCAAAGGGAAAATTAAAGAAAAATAAAAAAAAAATCATACATTTTACTGCATTAGATTCTTCTTCTAGAAAGCATTTAAAAACGTGTAATTTCAAGCATATGGTTTAGTATTTTCATTAATATCAAGCTTTAGTAAATAAAAGCCAAAACTCATTAAACACATATTACACTTAACCTTCATCAAAATGAGTCCCAGACTCATTTGCTGGTTGCTCTTTTCGCCATTCTATAAGATATTCAGAAGATGAATAGTGACTTTATTCCAGTAAGCACAGAATGTTGGTGCTCTGGATCATATTCAAGCTAGCTGTAGTCCACACAGTGATGAGGAATGAAGATCATAATATCACTGGTGTCAGTCTCCATATAAAGCGAAATGTCCCATGCCTAACTTCTGACTATCATGTCCAATTGCAGATATACTTTCAGAGAACTCCTTTAGTGAGGTATTCATTACTGCACATTACATTCATTCCACAAATCATGGCTGCACTTGTTATGTAAAGTCCAGTTTGAAAAGCTCAAATGTGATGATTTAAGAGACAGGGCATTAATGCCTAGATTCTTCCAGCCCTATGGGCAACAGGGAACTTAAATACTATTAAAACATTATTTGTTCTATAGGGATTACTTATTACACATTCAATTTAGTCAACCATGTCTGCTGAGAGGCACACAAATCCCACCATAGCTAATTTAAGAACTTACCAATTTCCCTTGCAATTCTGACAGCTTCATCTGCATCCTGTAAAAGCAGGAAATGAGACCCAACATTAATCCCATCAGCCATTGCACTATGTCCTGAGGGCAGTCATATATTGCACTACTGTCTCCTCCGATTCATTTAATGTTTGATTTTACAACCTTCTGACCCTTTTCAGCCAGAGGAATGTAAAATTAATACCATAAGTGGAATGTAAATTCTACCTCATCATTAGTGCACTGAGAAACTCAAAGCAACGAGGAATCAGCTGACAGGAAACACAACCAGGATCGCAAAATGATTTTCTGCAGTTGTAGGAATTTAATGCTAGAATTTAGAAGTTTACAATCAATAATGGACCATAAATCAGATCGTTAAAGTTTGTCCACTACCAGCTTGTTTCTGTCCTCACAGGTATTCCTTGTGTTTTCCTGATTGCTGTCAGTAGGGGGAGTTGATTCTCTATTGTTGGGGAGTAATTCAAGTTCAGGGAAAAAATATTGCAGAACTTCTTTAAAGACAAATGGGTTTTGTTTACTCAACAAGGAAAACAAGCACTTCAGTTCTGAAAGTTCTGCATTCTGAAGACAAAATAAACCTTAAATGCATAATTTTAAACTATATCTAAAAGAAGATTCCCATAATTGTTTTCATTTAAGAGTTGCACATTACTAGCATACAACTCTAAAAATCCTTTTGTTGATGCCACCTATTGCTGCAGCTGTCTCATACTACTGTAGCCTGGTACAGAAAAAAGTCCTGGGAAATTCAGAGAAAAAAAAAACCAAAATACTTGAATTGCTTACTTTTCAATAACCAAATCACTTCTCCTGCAGTAGTTAATTCTGGTTATTTCTACTGATAACAGTATATTTCCATTATACAAAATTAGAAAGAAAAAGGGTTAAATTACAGTGGTACGGGTTAAGCTTGAAAATTCCATCCAAATTTGCTAATATTTATACTATCCCATGACATACATTAAAAAATTTGTATAGAAGGAATTAATGTCTGGAAACCACCAGCTGCTAACTGTGTCTTGAAACTATGGGGGCTGACTTATGAACATTAAACTGAAACCTGATATTTTTAAAGCTTTCAAGGCAATCCATTTTAAAAGCACCCAGGTCAGAACTTTAAAAAAAATACGTAAGAAATGTTCATACCTGGTTCATTTATGTCCGATAATAAAACAAAATCCTCTTTAAAAGTCTTCAGTACCTAGTAACAGCCCCATGAAGAATAAGGGGGCTGGCAGGGGAAGTTGTCAGAAAATTTAATTTCCTTTCATTAGCTAGTCTGCTCCACAAATCGGTGCTTGTTAAGTTCAAAGCAGTCCTGAAAGCAACATCAGTTTTAAGTCTTTTTACTCCAGTCACATCTGTTAATGAGATTTTTCCAAATAACAATTGTTTTTAACTCAAGAGATAAATCTAGCAAAAAAAAACCCTACCCCTCACACTCCCCCCCCAAAAAAAACCTCAAGAGTTTACTGTTTTATTACACCTTGCTGCTTTCCATGACCCTGCACCCTCCAAATTTTAGCTTAAAGGGATAAAATGCATGAAAAGGGTCATTTAAGAATGTTAGTGGTTTCCACACATTGAGTTTGAAGGTTCTTTGTTCCTGCCTGTGACAGTTATGCGAGAATACTTCCCCTTAATAGCCTCTCTGTCAGGAAGTGTTAAACCTGCCAAATGCAGACAATTAGAGCCTCTTGAACAAAATGCAGGAAGAGTGATGACTGATGAAGAGCCACGATTAGTCGAGAGGGAAACTTTTACATTTCTTTTCTCTTGCAAATTCACCCATATATTTGCAAAACAGAATTAAGGGGGGGGAAGCAAACAGGGTAATCTTTTTTCACTTAGTTACCTGCAAACAAGTGGCTAACTGATACACTGCAGTCCGCAGGAAGACAAGCTGCAAATCATTATAGGGGAACTTTTCACTGCCACTGTATTTCTATACAGATTGGTATCAGCAGCACTAATTGTCTTAGTTCTGGCTTGAAAAGACTTTAGTCATCTGCCCAGCACAGTTATTAATTTACACTGTTTCAACATCTGTTTCTTTTACAGTTCTAACATATTAGAACCCAAACTCTAAGATACAAGGGGGAAAAAAAAAAAATCAATGCATAGTCAAATTTTTGCTTTCAAAGAGCATTTCTGAACCAGAAAACAAAAATTCGCTGTGCTTTAAAGAGGAAAACTAATAATAATTAAAAAAAAAGAAAATAAAAGAAATTGCCATATTGAAATCTCTGGTAAGTCTTTTGACCTTTTCCCATAAGAAAAGATGTTGAGTGTCTGTTTAAAATATCATGAATTTCACTTGCTGATTACATACAGAAGCAGTTTGAGCAAACAGAAAAAGTTAGGACTGTTATTATAGCTTTTTGGTACATAAAACTTATGACAGATACACAATATTTGCACAAGAGGAGCAAAAAACTGAATGCTATGTGATACTGCCTAACACACAAGCCCACATGTGCAAAATACACAAAACCACACTGGTACTAAAAGCATTTTAAATTATTTTTTTAAAAGCAAAAGTCCTCAATGATTTACTGCTGTTCCCTCCAAAAGCACATTAGCTACACTACAATTTTCCCAAAATAACCTGGAGACTGTAAGGAAATATATACTTTTAGCACCACCTTTTATTGTACAAATAAAAATGTTCAAGTAATGGTAGAAGTTAATAAAAATCCTAAGAGTTATAAAATTATGTCATAGTGTTTTCACAAATAGGTGATTCCATTAAGTTAAAGAGACATAAAATACTCCTTTAGCATAATTCCTAACCTCTTAATTTCATGTACATGCCTCTCAACCAGGTACCAGCAGGTGGAGACAGAAAAACAAAACTATCTTGATGTAGGGGAATGCCAGGATAAAGCTGTTTAAGAGACTCCTAGAACTGTGAAACTTTGTATTAATTATGAAGAACTGAATAATAGTTTTCATGGCTGAGGGTGTTAGTCTTGGAGAACCTCCAGTTCAGATCTAGTCTCTTCACAACCTCTCCAGCAAAACAGCGATCATTTAACCCTAATGCCAATATCCTAATGCAAAAATTCAGCTAAAACAGTTACCCAAAACTTAACTACAGTAAATTCAGAGCCTTGTTGAAGACCTCTAATGTGTTTACTGACATCAGTGAAACTAAGTAGACACAGACATTATTCTTCTGGGTCTACATCCAGCTGTGTTCTCCCAGCCATAAAACCAAACTCACTGTATGTGGTGAAACAATACAAAAATCATTCTTCCCTTGCCATTCCTTTGCCAGTTTTTCACCACAGCATGTCCTTATTCTCATTACTCGGCCTCCACTTTGTTCTTGTCTCTTACTCCCCTTTGGTTATTTACAGTCAATACATTGTCTCAGCCCTAACTTTAGTATAGCCATTGCTCACATGGATTAATACTAATTCTTTTGATTAAAACTGTTTCCCACTACCTCTCCCAATGGAGTTTTATAAAACTAATTGTAGTTACACATTTTGAAATTAATTACCTTTGAATGCTTTTGTTGGCTCTCTAGCTGACAGCACAAGACTCCAGTTCCTTACATGTGCAGACTGGATAACCCTTGCCCCAGCCAACTGAGAAACTGAACCAGGGATGAGAAGAAAATTACTCTTTGTCAAACTGCCCTCTCCACTCTCATTCCACATCCTTCCACTCTCAGTTCCATATTTGCTAGAGCATTTGCCAGTACAAGAACAGTTAGTTGCGTCTGTTATGCCAAGTATCCTCCTCTTCAATCCTTCCAGCTTTAAGTATACTGTTGAAGGGCTTCCTTCTCTTAAATTTCTAATTTAATTTCTACTCACTGAGAATTTTTCTGCATGCAACTTCTCCAAGATGTTATTACAAAACCTTAGCAACTACAGCGTCTCCTATGTGTAAGTGTTACGCAACATAAACGGGAGAGGAAAAATATCCATTATTCATGAAGGACCTAAGTATCTGCAGCACTTTTTAACAAGGATAAAGACAACTCTTCTAGGAACAAAGATTTTCAGTGCAGTCCTGAGTTGAATAATGAAGCACTAGAAGTTGTTAGTCTGTGTTTGCTTTAACTATTCATCCACAAAGAATACATGCAACAGATCTGTCTTAATTTCTGGCATTGTCAGAGGCATGAATGCAATTTTCTTCCAGCTTTACTAGACTCCACTTTAAAGCTGAAGCCACCTCTAATCACCTTAAGCATCAAGCAGACACTTAACTCCTTCCTAAGACCTTTAAAATTTTTATTTCTCAAGAAAAAGAGCCTTCAGAGATTTTGAAAGCTTCATAACTGCGACTAAAATAGATCTCCCGCAGAATGGCAGAAATCCTAAACAGTCTCCAGTTCCTTGTGTGTTGCTGTTCTGATTGGAGCTGATACCATACAGCTTTGCCCTTCCTATCTTAGTCTGAATTTGCAAAATAGTATATCAAGCTCTAACCAAAGATCAGGCATCTTGTATGACCTAATTATTTGGGTATTCATTTTAGCAAAAGACATTGTCACAGGAAGGAAATCAGAGAACAAACACAGGCATATATTTAGATCCATAGCAAATATGACACTATCAATTATCAGAAGCTTTATTTCCTAAAATTGGCAATCAAACCACTGGTTAGCCTAAAATCTTCAACTCTGCTTTATGATGGAGGCTACAATGCTAGCAATGTCTGTGGACTTTCCTTTTTCTTATTAGGGAGGCACACTGCAGGTTTGGGTTTGGGGGTTTTTTTAGTTATGTACTCTTTTTCATCAACACTCTTCAGATAATCAGAACTGGTGCAGGGCTGAGGAACGTGAAACTGATATAATATCGACACTTTGCGATTAAGCAACTACCACATAGTTCCTTTCAATAGCAGAGGGCTGGAGTTGTCAACTCAGTCCTACATTACAGTTCTTTTGGCTTTAAGGGTATTGTTGCATATAGCCCGTTGCCAACCACATCACTTTAATTTCCTTTTTGTGTCAGGAACATAAGATAATCGTCAAAAACAGTGCAATTGAAGGTCTACAAAACAAGTGCATACAAGAATGCAGCTCAGCTGTACTGGTTATGGGTCTATCTGTTGATTAACCATTGTCCTACTTTGTCAGGTTTGTTTCTTTTTATTAGCAGAATAACAGACCATTACATAAGTTTTAACTTGATACAATGACAAAACCAGTATTTTGAGTATTTAATTCTGCATTAGAGAATGTTTTGTGGTGTTAAAATGATTAATTCAAAGTTATCTCCTAGCTAGATGCTTTTCTGGAAGTTATTTTCAGGATTTCTAGAACAATATACAGGATTTCAGAACAGAGAATGTTATGCACAACAGCTTGGCTGCTGTTAAATCTTATGAGTGCTAAAGGACCACATACACAAGGGACTGTTAAAACATGCAACAAAAATCTGAAATTTGCCAGTTTGCCACCCCAGACTTCAGCATGGCCACAAATGCCAGCCCAACACTCACATGGAGCCCACCAGAAAAGAGAGAAGTCTTTGCAACTTTACCTGTTGCAGCACTATCCTGCTACCAGTCATTACATACATCATGCACTCCCATCACTAGTACTGAAAAATTCCCTTGGGCATTTTGACCACAGCTATTTTGTGATTTTATCATTCTCTCTCACTAGCCAAGTTCTCCAGGCAGCTTCATTGGACCAGGTAATTTTGTGGAGGCTTAGCCGCTTTGTACTCTATTTACCTTTTGCTTTTAGTTGGGTTTTGGGGGGTATTCTGTCTCTTAACAGAGTTTAAAATCCAACTCAGCTACTACATGCTTTTTCATGCAACTTAAAGTTTTACTTGAACTTCATTTGAAAAAAATCTGATTTGACATCTCAAGCACAAAAAATTTCAATCCAGGAGGTCAACATTTTATAATGCACCAAGTTTTAGTTGTATACAATGAAGGTTATTAAAGAGAAAAGCTTATTTAACTACATTTACATAGACAATATATGAAGACACACAGGAAAGCTTGTCAGAGCCCAACACAATCACTATAGCAGAAAATAAACAAAAACGAAGACATACTTTATTTAACCTTACAAACTATAAAGAAACAACAAAAATTTTTTTACAGAACTGTTGGAAGACATTCCTTCTAAAACCACATGAAGAGCATTAGCCGTAGATTCTGATAAAGAGCCACCAACTTCCCCCCATTCCATCCTCACCCTGAATTTTGCAACACATGGAAATGTGCATCAGAACAGACCATAAAATGGAAACTTCACACAGTTTAACAAACTTCACTTAACTCAGAGCTGTCAGGATCTTGGCCAACAAGACGACCTGAGAAATGTAAAGATGTGCAAATAAGTCGAATCCACACCTGACATTTAACACATCTACCTGCCTTCATGTTAAATTTAAAGCAAAGTATTTTTAGAGACTCCATTGAAGAACTCCTAATACAATATTTATTATCAAGGACTTTCCCCTCTTCTCCAAAGCTCTCTTGTTAGTAAAAATCTGTACTCCATTTTTAATTACATTTTACTGAAAAAGAAGATGAAATTATAATTAGATTCTGCATCAGACCTTCAATAGGTGTACTTTGATTTAGACACTGTTCCTACAGTGGGCAGACAGTAATTAAATGATTTCTCACCTTGACTACTCCATCAAAGCCAGGGATTGTGTTGACCTTTGCATTCTTGGCTAACAATTTGCTTTCAATCTTGTCTCCCATAGCTTGAATAGCATGTGTGTCGGGTCCAATGAAGGTGACACCTTCTGATGCCTGCAAAGACAATGAAAATAAAACTTTGGAGACAAAAATAAAAATCAGCTTTTCTATAAACAGATATTACTATTAACTTTTTTCTCTTTTTGAGCTGACTAATGCAACAAGACTTACAAGACGGCGATCTCTTTACATAACAACACAGCAATACATAAATATTTCAGACAGTTCATTAAAAATGTGTATGACCTTGTGAAACTATGTAAACACACAGATTCAAAGCCCTATAATTAGCATTTCTATAAATCAAAAGCCAGGCCAGAGAAAAATAGCTGCAAGTGGAAGTACTCCAGTCTGAAAGTTAGAAATATCACTTCAGAAAACAGACTCTTGTTAATTCACCATTGAAATAACCAAAAGTGATTTACAAAGACGCACTTGCCAAATGACAACCCAGTTTAAAATTCTATTTAGTATGCATTCCTAAAACCAAACCGCAATAAAATATCACAATGAAAATGCAGTCTTTTACTCAACATATTTAAGACCTTGAAAATAAAGCAGTAAGTGAAATAACATTTTCTGATTCTTTCAGACAACTCTTCTCCAATAACAACGTGGAAAGAGGTTAACAAAAAATATTTTAATATTTCAACATTAATATGTAGGTAAAAGACTGAACTGCATGTTTCTTCCTCCTGTTTCTCTATACCAACAATAGACTTCAGTGAGGTGATTCAGATGGAGACATTTTTTCAAATCTCTTCAGGTCAGTACTACCGTAAGTTAAAGACAATTCTATCAGTTCTATTCCCTGAAAGTTATTGATGCAATAGCGAGTACACACGTGTTTCAGGTAACTTTACATCTTTTGTACTGGAAGGGGAAAGAGAAGATCAAAGAGGGCTAAGGATGAAAAGATTTTTACAAAAATTTTTTAAAAATCAAACCTTGCACAATTTTTCCAAGTTACATTTATTTTCTTCTCCCCAGTTCTAAGATACCTGTAAAATGCTTAAAAACAACTTGTTTCTAGCCACTGGGCAGCTTACTTAATACCAATACTAACAAAATGACAAATAGAAATTTCTTATATCACAATTTATGTCTTAATATCTCATCTTTCTGACATATACTTGTGCTGCACAAACCATATAATTACAGTCACTGACAATAAAAAGTCACTTGTTGAAGCTTTGCGTATTTATGTGATGGTAGTACATGATCCAATCCCACAACATACGAAAAATATGTTTAAGTTGGGAAACATCCTCCTATTCGTGATCTTATAAGAGCCGAGAGACCTCAACATGCTCGGGAGTCACTGTTTGCACTGTCAGCAGCTTCCTAGCAGGACCAGTGCAACAGCAGAAGCTCTGTGTAGATGATTTCCTACCATCCTAGCTAACAGGGTGCTAGAGATTATCCAGAAAAGCTCAGATAAGCATTACACACGAGGAAGTTCAGTGGAAAGACACCCAAACCAACTGCAGAGCATCAGTTCTGCTACATCAAAGGATTGTTAGCTTTGACTCACAATGAACCATCTTGGGGTTTATCTCTGCCCACCTCTTCTCTACTGCATTGGGCTTCTTAGCTCAGCAACTCAGGAATTAACAACTTGATTAATAGCTGTCTTAGAAAGATGGAAAGACTGCAACAGAAAGAAGGAACAGATAGGAGGACCAAAACAAGGGTGCAGATCTGTAATTATTTAGTGTTCAGATCCTTTGTCACTTTAAGAAATTCAATTTTTAAAGGAGAAGGGAAACAAAGCAAGGAGTTGATGCATGAAACCACAGTGACACAAAGTTTGTTTCAGAAACAACCTGAAAACTGATAATTCTTCCTCTCTTAACAAGAGACACAAATAGGTACCTGCATACACCTGGAGGTAGGGCAGAGTTCTCTTCTGACATCAGACTGTATTCCAATCTCAAAAAGCCTTGCGGAAAAGGTTTGCTTACATACTTGACAACTGGAGATTACACTGTCCCTCTTGTATCACTCCTAACCTGGAAACACCTTCTTTCCACAGTTTCTGCCACAACATTGGCAGTTGCATCCTGACCAATACCACTTCAAACTTCACCACGAATAGCTTCCTCTCCTCACTTTCTTCTCAGAGTTTACCATGAAAAACATGGGATCTCCAGAGGTCAAGACAGTAAGTCCAAAACTTTTGCTGCCCTAACAGACCATCCAAGACTTGTAGACTGCAGTCTACTTCCATACTCTTACAGTACTTCTGTTTTCTCCTCTTTGCTCGGACAGAAAACAAAAAATCTTCATTCAAACTGGAGGTCACAGGAGAGGGTAGAAATTACATTCATGGCATCAGCTAGCATGCACCTTTCCAGCCAAATGCACATAGGGGACATCATGCTTGACCTACTGTCTCATCTCACTGATTTGTGGCATGGACTTCCGAAGTGTCCAGTTCATTCCCTGCTCCTGTCCAGATAGCTGGATAAGAAGAGAACAGTACCATTCAGGAGAGATTCATGAACCACCTGATAAGGAGCACTGCAGGCCATTTCAAGAAATTAATCTCTGCATTGAATATATTTGTTACATGAATCCTGTAGAGCTGTAATATTCCATGTGGATATAGCCAATACTATTTACTAAAAATTAAGTACCAGATGATGTGCAGCAGATTCACATTACTCTAATGCAAGTATCACCTGGTGCAACCTGCATCTTTGTCTTTTTTAATGTATACTTTTCATAACTCAGAATTTACAAACTGCACTGGTCTACATATGCACCTTTTGCCTTTAATTACTTCGAACCTTTGTACCTTACACAGATCAGCTCTTTCATGGTGAACAGGCAGCAGCATAGTACCACCAGCTATTCCCTCATAACATCAGTCAACTGGGGCAGTCACCACAGCCAGTTATCTTCCATCAACAAAATCTGAAACAAAATAGTTCAACTCAATGCGATATCACAGGACACCTAAAACCACATGATTCTGCAACATCCATAAATCAAAAGTTAACAAACCTAGGAGGTTCTGCTAGTTTCCAGGCAGTGTGTCTAACCATCTCTTACACAGGAAAGGTGTGCATTCTCTGACATGACTTGCAATTAACTTCAGTTAAGGACACAAGAAAAAGACTTTGTCAGCTTCAGGCACTACTAAACAAAATCTTGCAAGTCTTGCTACAGTAATTTAATACCCCATCACTCAAAGACGCTTGCTCAAGCCCTCTGCCAAAGCTTCTCAGCTCATCACCAGAAAAGTGTCCCAGCTTCTTCATTGCCGACACTCACACCATGTACTAAACAATCTGTTCAAAAGTCTACTGCCCAATACTGAAAATGCCAAAAACAGACCATAAGAAAGAATGTGGTAGCAACATCTTCAGCTCCTACAAAGATTTACCAGCACTCAAGCATTAGCATCCTTAGTTTACACACAGAAGTGGTGAAACTCTTAACAGAAAAACTTGCAGTGTCTGATGACAGTTTGTTCGCACACAGACTTGTCAGTGTGGCAGCAAGTACCAAAACCTCTGCTGTACATACACAAGTGTACACACTGCATATCAAACAAGTTCTTCCAAAACTTCTGTTACTCCTCCACACATTCAGCAGCATATTTCAGCCTTGAAGACTAATTATCTGGCTGCAGAAAACACATCAAGTTTCACCATAAACACGCACCAGCATTTTGTTTAGAAACATACCTGTGATATCTGTGTATCACTGCTCTACTTTGCATAATCAAAGGTACAGGCAACCAATAAGAATATTTTATAAAAGAACAATTTCATAGTATATTCATGCCAAAAAAGTTAATTTTTAGTTGTCTTAAGTAGTAGATATTGAGGAGTTTTCCCCAACAGCCCACTATTTTTGAAAGCAGTAACAATAGGTCAAATAGTCATGCCATAAGAATTGCAAGCAGTTTATTCTCTCTTCCTTTTGGTTTGGTGGTTGTTTTTTTTTAAGCCAGACAAAAGCCTTAATCTACCCTCAGGGAACGCAGGACCCCTAATATAGCAAAAATTAAACACAGTGTAAAATACAAGGCAAGATTTGGAACATCCATTTGGGAAGTTCATGACTAAGTTTGTGACCTTCACAGTCACAGTCTGCCAAACATCTGACTGCTCTGAGAACAAAGTGAGCCAAACAGACCTTAGTGTAAGTCGCCATACTCTCAACATCTGGAAAGGACCTACCCATCTGACAAACTCTTGCGGACCTGAGGTAATTGAAGAGACTGAGTCTACAAGAGGAGCTTCCTTTGCACCTCCTTCTAGAGATCATGAATGCAGATATTCACAATTACTGTATTATACAGTCAGTAGTGGATTCAGCCTCAGTGACAGCCTAAGCAGAACTAAAGACAGAAAGCGTGAAGGACGGAAAACTGCATAAACAACTTTTACACACGTATACTTGGCAATGTATACTCTTCTGTGGGCTTATGAATCTGTGGCAAAGCAGCCAACTCACTGCCAGGCCTCCTGGAGCTGCAGGAAATGATTGAACAGTTCCAACTCAGCTTTAGACAAAACAAGTGATACTAAAACTTACCCTCTGTCTTTTACTATGTTAGTTATGGACAATTAAACACAGTTTTTGGTGTCCTCATGTGAGCCAAGATATTTGAATCTGCATGTAATATCAGCTTAAGAGGAGCAGCTTCAACAAACAAGGAGAAATGCCATGTACAAAAACACTGCTATCAAGAATCTCGTGTTTTCTCCTTCAGGATCATTTGGTGAGGGGATTTTTCCACTCATAGCATGCTGATGTGGCAAAACATACTCCCAAGTGCCCAGCTGCTTCCAGGTGCAAGAGCCCCTACAGTTATCTTACCACACAGAAGCAGTGACAATAATGCAGGCTTTGTGCTTGTTCATTCCCTAGTACCTGAAACAACTAGTTTTAAGAAAATATTTCCCATTTCTGAGGAAGAAATGTCTGGGAGCATAGGGAGATCTCAGAAGCATTTGTAGCTGCTCTGCTTTATTGAAAATAAGCTTTTCTATGTAAACACAGAGCTGGTTTTAAACAAGTTCATGAAATTTACAGGACAACCCAAGAAACTTGTTGCACGCTGCCAACTGAACCATAGGTTCTCAAACTCAGTCTTACATACAACATTTTCAAGATTACCAAAACTCAGGGTGAATACTTATGGAAGACAGTAACAGATCTTAAGTGACTGAAAAAACCGAGTTCCTTTTCCCTCATTCTCTCTCCTTCCTCTCCTGCACATGCCTGCCCATAGTGCTATCAATCCCCTTTCCCTAAAGGCAGGCTTAAACACTCCTCAGCTGACCAACATGGCAGACAATGGCCTATTTTTTTTGTAAGAAGTGTTTTCCATCAATTTCATGAGACAAAATGAGCTAAACAGAGAAGTTTAATGGGCACTGAAGGAAGGACCATGAGCTGCTGGTGCATGTAACAAGGAACAAGAACCTTCCTTGGGAGGATGGCACATCCTCAAATGCTGAGGTGGTCTAAAGGGGGGCTGCAGGGTGCCATACTGACCTGCTCTTCTTGTCAAGCCTGCATTACTGTTTTAAGATTCATTTTAAAAATCAAACACAATGCTCCTCTGAGGAACACTGTTTGAATCACAGAATGGCTGAAGTTTGAAGCATCAAAGCCATTGCTTAAAGCAACTCTGACATGTGGTGTTAAGTATTCCAACAACTTAGGGGCAGAAGAGAAAGAGAAACAAGATTCTGTGACAGTGAGGTAACAGCAAGACCAGCAAGTGTGGGCAGTTAAGTTACCACACTTTCTGAAGAATTTATTGGTGAATAAGATTATGAAGGAAAGTCCAGACATAAGAACTCCAGTAGAAACTTTATCATAGGTCTGGTTTTCAAAGGAGTTTTGTCTTAACCCTCAAGTATTCTTCACAGGAGAAACTAGAAAAGGTTTCTATGAAATACTTATATGCAGCTGATTAATTCTTTCACCATTGTACTGCCCTCTTGACACACAACCAGTTAAGGAGGCAGACCCAAGGGAGAAGGGAATAGGCACAAGTAGTCTGGTAATCACAGTGTTCCAAAAAAATTGGGATCAACCACAAATACAATCTCCCATGTACAGCTCATAGATCACCAGAAGGACACAAACCTGTACGTGCAGCTGTCTGCAGTGACATACAAAGCAGAGCAGATAAGCAGCACACCTCAAGGATGACTGGAATAGACAGGTGGGCCAAAAAGCCTCTAAGTCACATGCAGGGCTAAATGCAGGGCTGAAAAGCTGAGCTGGCAGCAAAAGGAAGGTCCAAAAGAGGTACAAACAACCTAGAAAAAAAACCAAGCAGAACAGAAAAATCCAGATGAAACATCCAAAGACAGACAAGATTCAGGAGTACCACCAGGAAAAAAAAAAAAAACAAAACCACCACAATAAACACCACCACCAACACAGGCACACTGACACCTGTTGAAAAGGTGTGTACGTAAAACACTTCAGAATACAGGAACTGTCCATTCAACATTGGGAAGGAATCCCTCAAGGAAATCTACTATAAGAATATATAATAAGAAGTAACCACTCAATAACCTAGGAAATACTGAACTGGTAAAATGTTTTCCAACAGAATGTGGTGGATGTGGAAAAACATCCTGAAGCTTTCTGCTAGATGCACAGAAATGACATTTCAGCTCAAACACTTGGGCCCTGTTGCTGCTATCTTGAAGGCTCAGAATTAAGAACATACGCAGGAGTGGCCAGTTATTTGTCCAGGCATCAACCTACAAATTTAGTACCAATAAATAGAAATTTCATTCCCTGCAGATTAATTTTAAGGTGGAAAAGGCCTGAATCAGTAAACAGCCTAGGTATTGTCATGGATCACCAAGAGCAGTAACTCTCCAGCAGTTCAGTGAAAAAAAAGTTCCCCCAATCTTGTTTACAATGAAATAAGGAGAACTTCTGAACACAAAGGATCTTTACAATGCACACACATTTACAAAAACTCACATTAGAGAAAAGACAACACTTACAAATAGCATCCTTCATTAGAACAGGTATTTTTACAAAATGAGCCATGCTGAAGTAAATTAAAGCCTTCTGTACAGGCTTATGGCAGAGTGAAAACAGTATGTGATGTAAGCAAAAGGATAGATATGCAAGACAGAAGGGCTGTAGCATCCTACGGTTCTCTGACTACACCTGCCTTTGGCTACTGCAGTTATTTCTGCAGAGGTTTGGCTTTTGTTTTGTTTGAGGGCTTTGGAAGGAGATGGATTACTACAATCACCTTGAGCTGTAGAAGCACAAGGCAGGTAGACTGTGACAACAGGTAGCCTCAAAAGCAAAACGTAAACTGGCAGTTGGAAAAGTAATAGTGCCTGATGCAACTTGCAAAGGAAGGTGGTAATAAAGAACTGTGCTGCCCAGCCTGTCAGACCTCATGGCTTTTTCCAAATTCTACTTCAAAATCTGAACAGTTAGTTGGCTCCAAAACACACTGCAATGTAGAGGTCAGAACTTACCACATAAGCTATGTCACCACCTGTGACACTACCTTGTGCCACTTTAAATATCTGTACTCATTGTTATAAACAGGAGTACATACTGCAAGAAAAAGTAATACATTGGGAGTGTTTCCTTTGAAAATAAAAAGCAAGCAGAATAAAAAGGCTTTACGTAAAATTGAACACAGCTGCAAGAAGTTTGTCTCACCTCTTAAAACTGAATTTAAAGAACACTAAAGCATTTTCAAACCTTTTCAAATCATTTTCTACCTTAAGAAGATAATTGCTGGGCCGCAATACCCAAAAAAAACGAAAACTAAAATACACTCATTTACTTGAAAATAAGCCAACAGATGCCAGTTTCCATGTTTAACCTTTACCATGGGGAGGGAGATGTGTTAATATGCTCCCTCTAAACCATCATTCTAAGAAATATTAACTGATTTATTTAACCCTGGTATGAATCTGTTAATATCTGTCTCCAAAGTATATTTTAAACTATGCAGAGGCATGCAAATCTATTAATCAGTTACCAGTAGGGCCAGACAAACTTCTGCAGGACCAAATGAAAACACGTCTTATCCAGGCCCTAAACATGCCTTCTTTAAAGCAGGCTAGGAATAGAATGCAGGAACAGCATATAGCTATAAATAATATAGAGAGATAGGCATAATTATGTTTTTTAAAATGTACTATATGTATATTCAGATACTGGGGGTGGAAAGAGAAAACTCAATTTGTTAGACTACTCTAAAGCTCAGCTTAAACAAAAGGCACAGTTGCCAAGCCAGTATAAACAATCTAAGGCAACTTAACTCCACTGTCCAAAAAAAGTGTACACCACAGAAAAGGTACACAGCCTTCCGCATAAACACCAGGGAGTGGCCGGAATTAATCCAAACGGTCAGCACCACCTTAAGCACTAAAGCTGCATGGAAAAGTTCTTTAAATAAACTTTAAAGTCATCTCCTCTTTAATTCCACAAAAGTAGCAAATTTACAAAGTGAAAACTAAGAACCAGACTGATCTGTAGACAAGGTCCTTAACAAGATACAAGTTATGAACTATTATTATCATAGATTATATGTACAAAGGGTAAATGTGCTTGCATTGATTTAATTCTGCATTTTGAAATTAAGAACTCTCCTTTACCAAAAATTTCACAGTGTATATTGTAACTTATAAGTGGAAGAAATGGTTCCCAGTCATATATCTTTGCACAGGAAAGGAGCAGAGTCATCTTCTTCCAGGGGCTCAAAGCATAAGACACTGAGAAGAACAAGTACCACCTCTCTGGCTCTATACTTAAAAGTTTTCACTTTGGATCTGATAAGCAAGCTGAAGTTTTACTTGTTAATTTGACTTAGAAACAATTTAGGGCTTTCGATGGTCTATATGTTACATGTTTGTCCAGAACATAAATGCAATACCGAATTAACTGAGTTCAAAAGCATTTCTCAAATACAAACTATAAAATTTGAACATACAGGGGTTTGCATGACACGCTGCTGTAAGTGATTAATTACTTCACCATATGTGAAACACTACGCAGACACCACCCGAGGCACAGGCATAGGAACTTAGCCCTGGTATGCTAGAAAAGTTTTGGGTATTTGCCTATATCAGTAGTAACGAATGCCCAGAAAATTTAGGGAGAAACAAACGGAAACTTAAGAATTTTCCCTGGATGGTTTCCATATTGCTTTTCTTCACTTCATGGCATTGAAACCACCCTTGATTTTTACATGATAAAAGAAATCTGTGGAACTAATCCTAGAAACCTCTTTCTGTTTCCTTGCTTAACACCTCCAGGCGACAGAAAAGACAAAATACTTCATTTGCATTCTTAAACATTAGAAACTGCGAATGAGCCTTTTCAGCTGCAAATGTTATTGCATCTACATTTCCAGAAGAGAAAGAAGGTTAAACAGCCTACTCAGGTTTATGTTAACTCATCTCTTTTTAGCACCGTGAGCAGCACAAAGAGCAGAAAATGCAGAAGCTTAACAGCAGAACCTCTTTCTTCATTAAGTTCAATTAGATCCTGGCAATGGATATAGCTGCTGATTACACAAAGATAAAGAGAAGAAATCAGGTATGCACAAAGGAAATGGCAAACACCAGCAAGTGCAATCTTAGTCTTCCTGATCATCCAGCCTCAAGAAGACCATTTCATTTTTCATGCAACACAAAATAGTTCTAGCAGTTGCATGACCACACAAGATTTTGCCTGATGCAAAAGCAGCATTTATTTAATCATTAATTCAAACTTAGTTTAAAATGTAATATGCCAGTGTTGCACAAAGCCAGCCTGAATATGCTAGTAAGGTAAGAAAGAGTCATGCTTATCGATAAGTACTCCATCTTATCAATTAAAGAATACATTTGAGCCACAAATAGCCAAACCTATCAACTACTTCATTTCAAAACACAATCAAGTACTATTTACTCTTGGACAGTATTAGCTCTCTTTACTTTTTTTTTTAATTAGGATTCAAGCTACATCTTTTTAAATTGTTTGGAGGAGGGAAAGCACTTGGAATTACTGTACTGAATTCAGCAGAGAAAGTTAGCAGCACTTTATTTTCTAGGCCATTTGGTTTTCAGTCTGGAAAAAGTCTTCAGCTTGGCAGAAAACACTCAATGAGATGTTTAACACAAAATATACATTAGTCTAAATGAAAACCAGGCAGTCATGGAGAAAAACAGGACAATGATGAGAGGGAAAAATAGGTGAGTATCATTCTAGCCAAAACAATACCTCACATTTACCAAGGACCCAAGTTTATGACACATACAAAATTTTCTATATCAAACTGAAAGTTCAGTAGGGAGGACAAATAGAATAACAAACAGTTCAAAATTTCCAATGTTAAGAGCAAATGAAGAATGCATGGACACAAAACATGCTCTTAATATAGCCATACTATTTCTCCTGTCCTAAAGCCGCATGTGAAACTTTGCAAATCAACAGAGAACAGAAACATATAGCTTGATCAGTAAGTGCACTTTGCAATACTGTAGGTTGTGTTTTTCAAAGGGAGGCCAAATTAATAACCAAAACATGAGAATATATTTAGAAGTGAACAAGTAATGAAAAATTAGCACTGTGTTACTGAGATGGTACATTGAGCTTGCAGTCAAAGGGTATTAATTGTATGCCTGTGTGTTGAAAAAAATTTGTCTGGTATTTTTCCAAACATTCTACAACGCTTTCAAAGTTAGGTGACTATGATTATATTTATACTGCACATTCAGAAACCAAATGAAAACTTATGATGACTGTCCAAGTTCACATGACCCTGAAGTTATTGATGATTTAAGCATAAGGAACCCTGGTGTTGACAGCCAGGAGGATAAGTGACCCTAGAATTATCTTCTTAATAATCATCTTCTCTAACAACTACATTGAAAACGCGTCATTTCTCAGACATTGTAACAGACAGACACTGAATTAGCAACATTCTTGATAAGAACAAGACTATTAAAAGCCCATTGCCCTGACCAAATTCTAACATGGGTAATGCCATTCTACTCACCTACAGTGCCCTTTTCTCAGCCAGTGGACTTAAAAATCCTCTCCACTGTCCTCACAAGAAGGTTACTAATTTACTTCCTGTCAAATAGCTGCAGTTGCTGATATTTAGACAAGTGTTACTGTGTCAATAGAAATAGTCATCATCAAATGTTTGATAAAGATTGCTTTGAAGACCTTCAGAGTTTATAAAGACTCCCCAAACTACACTAGAAGATGCAGAGCAAACTATCAAGTTCACTTCAGAAAAGTGGAAGCATCTACATCTTGTTAGTAAACTGGAGTTATTTTCCCACAAGGAAAGAGCGATGAAATAGAATTAAATTTAATTTCTGACACTCAGAAAAAAATATTAAATGATAAACAGGCATTTTCATGAAAATATAAATATCACTTTGTCAGTTACACTAAACACAATTATTTAAGAACCAAAGAAGCAGTAAGTATCAGCAACAAAATGTGCATGTGCACACATTTGTTGGTTTTGTTTGTTCGTCACTATCACACCAAACCAGGTTTAATTCACTGAACCAACAGACTGTCTTCCACCAAAGCCAGGATATATTGGCCCTGCAACTACTAAAAAACACAAAACATCACACAAGTAAGGAAAGGATAGGACTGGGGCAATAGCTGCTCAAGCATAAAGCCATTATAAAACCCAAGGACAGGATGCTGTCCCATAGGTCCCAGTAATTGTCACAGAGTAGTGACCCAAAAAGTCAGTACCCCCACCCCAGGGCCCAATTCCTCCCGACTCTCACACCCCGAGCAGCAGCTGTGCAGCCATCAGTTTGGGAACCATATGAGCTAAAAATAAAGGGGCAGGGGGTGCTTAGAGGATTTTGAGGGACAGTCCCCAGAAGGGATAACAGCAGTAGAGACAACTGTCAACAAATATACTGTCACCAGACACATAACAGAGTACATGGGGGAAAGCATGCAGGAAAGGTAAAGGGAAGCTGACTGAAAACTACATCTGTGACCAGAGATGCCTGCAGTAGTCACTAGCAGGCAAAAACTGGGAGTTACAGAGGTACTGTCATGGCAATGGTGATGAGACAAGCAACATGTAAGATAGCTGCAATCTAGAAAGGCAAGGAATACTGGAAGATGTTGGTCAAACACAGGAATGGGTAGCTGAGAAAGGCTGTGGAGTCTCCATCCTTAGAGATATTCCAAACTCAACTGGATATGAACCTAAGCAACCCATTCCAGTTGATGCCACTTCAAGAAGGGACTAGTCTGTGGAGTTCCCTTCTAAACTCATTCAACACAGAGCTAGGTGAAGAATATCAGGAAGATTATCATCTCTGGTCAGGGACAGCAACCAGAAGTAGAAAGAGCCTGGCACAATCCCTGTCACAAAACAGACAAGACCTTCATATTTTGTCTGAGATAAAGGGATATGTATCTTCCTACTGAATCTCACAACATCCATTTCTTTAAGAGAAAGCAGAGCCTTGTCATACTGATCTTTCTTCTCTAATAACTGCTAGTACTGATGTCTCTACCCATTTATTTCTACACCTGTACTAAAGTATGCTGTTCCTTTAGCTTTGCAGACAAGTGATCACCATTAGATCAATGAAATAATTGTTTAAAAAAAAATCCAAAGGTTCCCATCTCTGAAAGGCAAGTTTATCTAGTTGTCTTAGGTCAACACAGGATACAGCACAGTGCTAGGAAGACACAGCTGAGGGGGAAGCAGGGACAAGAGGGAACTCCCTACACCAGCACTGACATGGAAGAAGTTGGGAGAAGCAGCTACAATGTGAGGGAGGATGGTAAGGGAGCACTTCTGTGATGCCCTCTCATCAGCTGAGCAAGCACTAGTGTACATATGGGACAATGTCAGACAACACGGTCACAGGAAAGATACCATTCCACAGAACTCCACTAAGCACACTCTGTCTTATCTCCTTCAGTGCTTCTTTGCAAAAAGATCCATGTAGTAGTATTACTAATAGAAGATGCTCTTATTTAAATCTTACACACACTCCCTTGGAGAAAACTGTGGACTAATTACCCTGTAATGAAAGATAACTAGCTCTTGCAGCTGCCCACCAAGAGAGGCCCAATACACTACATTTAAGTAAATTAAAAATTCATTCTTTTTTTTTTCCCTTTGGAAATCATTCTAAGAAAATATTCTTTTTTTTTTCCCTATACGTTTTAACAGTCAACGTGCATAGCTCTCCCTCCAGTTTCTATTTTTGCTCTACTTATATTTAGTTTACATTAGATATTATGGGCAGAGATGTGTGTGATTATGTTGTCCTCTTAAATGAGGATGTTCAAATAAAATTAAGAAAAAAGGTTCAAGTGCTTTTGTAGCCAAACTTAAAGATAATAAAATTAGGAATAATATTCTTCTTTTAAGTAATAGGACTTGCATACTCATATATAAAAATTTGGAGTTTTCCACCAAGCCCTGTTTTTACTCACGCATATTCTTACATGAATGAAACATGCAGATTTGGCTGTTTAATTTTATTTTTACACTGAAGGCGAAGAATTACATGTGATAATAAAAACCACTGAATACTATAAGAGTTTCAAATTATTTTCAAAGTACGTGTAAGTTATACTTCTTGGCTAGCATGAGGAAATAACAGTGGAATTTGGCACATTTAAACTTCTGGAACAAAATGTGATGGACGGGCAGTATTACATCATTCAAAATGCTACAGCTTTGGGACAACAACATCTCACTCTCTCACTGTCATAAATAAAACAAGTCAATAAATTGTACCAATATGCAGCACCAGAGAATTTACAGGCACTTAAAATGAAGCAATCCATGAGATCTCCTTGTGGTCCTGCTCCAATGAACCACAACCATTCTGAGCTCAGGATAATATATCATGACAAAAGTATCTACCACGTATTCCTGAATACCACCAACTCTGAATCTGAAACAAATTTTATCTGGTGGCTACGGGTGAAACAGCTTTTTGGAACAGACACAATGGAGTTCCTCCTTCCCCCTCCCAACAGATGGGCCTGAGAGATGGACAGTCTGGCTTCACTCATGCTATAAAGTAATTAGACAAACAAATCTGGATCCTGTAAATAAGCATGTGCTTGAAATTAGGCATGCTTAAACAGTTGCAGGCCCTAAATTTCAGAATTTTAGCCTGTAGAGGGAATCAGCCTATTAAATTATGGCAATCTTTCTGAAAAGTTGATACTAATTTCTTTTCAAAGGCAAGAGGGGAGTGAAACTAGGGTAAGCACAGACTAGAAAACTATCAAAATTTTTGTATGTTCCATTTTAATGCAAACTGATGTCTCAGAAGTGCATAAGATAGTAAACAAAACCACAGTACCCTGAAAATGTTTTCTACTTTAGTAGTTCAGCTAAGTTATATAAAAATGGTGAAATGCAACATGTTCCAGAAGTCCAACCTCCAATTTACCTGCTGAGCTAGGATTACCTCAAAATTCTTAGTAAACTTGATTTTCACTTGCAAATTGAATGCTGAAAAGTATGTGCTACTACATGTTCCTCAAAGCTATAGAAAAATCCTTAAAGGTAGAATATAATCTGAGACATTAGCAGTAAAAAAGAATCCATAAGTATATACAACAGGCTACATTTTACCTCCTGCACCAAAGAAGAGAGGCAAAGAGACAAGGAAAGACCACAGCACAGATGTACCCAGAGAACAAGCACAGTATGGCAGAGCAACTCTAATCCCAACATGCTCTAACTCTTGAAAGTCCGATTTTATAGTCTCAAAGTCCCTTCATCACCTGCTAACAACACATCAGGCAGCAGCAAGAGGCTTGCTCTGATGGGCTCAGCCCAAGAGGAAATTTAATTGTCAACAGTGAGAAGTGCTCTACCATGGTAACAAAGTCAGAATGTAGTGCCACTCTGCCACAAAAAAAGTGGGGTCCTGACCTCCAGGCTTTTCATTTTTCACACCTCATCCACTGCATTTTGATAACTTCTCTTGCCAGATTACTTTTAAGTTTGCTCTAGATGACTACATAAAGAGTAGTGCCAGCACAAGGGAGATGTGACCAGGACCAACACCTCCTTACAACAGCAGGAAAACTAGTTTATAGAGATTATGAAACTGCATCTTTGCACAAATGTGCACAAGATGTAAGATGGCATTATGGCTCCCATTCATTGCTTTGTAGGAGCAACTCAAGTACCATTGGCAGCAGGAGTTAGACTTGAAACATTCACTCTGGAGTCCCAGGAGGAAGAAAGGCTAGGACAGAAAGGAATTTACCATGCAAGCTCTGTATCATCCTCCTAAAAAGTAACTGGTCACACCATTGAAACGTCTAGAAAAATTAATACTGCCTGTTAATCACTTGTTAGAAGAACTATCTTTCCCAATTTCAAAACAAGCATGCCTTTAATCAGATGAAAGATTGGGAAGACCTGCTCCAAATCAGAAATTTTGACAAGCTGCAGAGCTATTGTGGAAAAAACAGTTCTGCATCAGCAGAACTCCTTCCCCAAGCCTCATGCTTCGGGCTCTACCTGGTCACAAATAATCTCAAGTGGATACAAAGTAAGCATGATACTATGAACGAAAAGGATTAGCTTGGCAAAGTTTTAAAATAAGTAAGAATCACCACTTTCAATGAGAAATAATTCATTATTTTAAATATGGTGTCACAATGATCTCTCTACATTTATCATAATAAAGGATTTAATTAAATGCTTGGAGAGAAGTTAAATATATTCCTTCTCTATGTCCAAGTTTCAGTCTATGTATATTTTTGAACAAAAACACAACCTGAAGAGTGCATTTATTAGTTGCTGTGTGTAAAATTGATGCTCATCATCTCTCCAACAAATTGGAAATTCAAAAATAAAAAACCGAAATTAAATAAGAACTGACAAGGGAGCTAGCCATGCAAAAAAAAATGAGCTAATCTGACAGAAGATATTCACATACAGAAAAGCACTTATGAACTAGAGCTGGTGCCTGGGACTGACTTCTTTCGGAAGAACAAACAAACAAAGATCCTGGCTTCCAAGATCTTCAATACAGGAAAGAAATGGGAAAATAAGGAACTCATTAACTCATGTCTGGAATAAATAATGTTTTCCACTCTGAATATAAATACATTCCAAAAGAATTCAAAAATATTATGTATAGGAAAGGAAAGTTCCAAAAATATAGAAACCAAGACCAATACTGCCACTTTTCCAGGCAACTGTGGCCTCTAATTTTAAGGACTACCATACAGATACCAGGCCCCTAATCCTGTAGGGGTTTATAAATTAATATGAAGATCTTATTCTTTAAGAAAACAAAACAAAAGTTACATTAAGTAGTCTCTTAAGCTTATATTACATCATAAGGTTAGAAAATTCTTGGCCTTTGCTGGTCACATATTAAACAAGTTTTATGTTGAAAAGTTACTATTAATGGAGAGCACAAGACTCTTCCCACTAGAGAAGCTTGAGAGGTAACTGAAAAGAGGAGAGACAAACACCCATACCTTTAAATACTGCTTTACCCAGCCACAAGGATTGCTTGCATTTCTCCATTTTTTAAAGAATGGTGGGGATTGAGACCTTTTTGTGGTTGCAGGCATTAAGGTTTTCCATTTAGAACCCCAGGCTTTTCTTCCCTATTTATTTTTTTTAGCTCACTCCTTTTTATTTTTCTTCAGATGCTAACAGAAGGGGAGAAAGGCATAAACCAGCTTTTCACTACACATGTGCACACGACATCAAGCACAACGGGGATGTGGTGAGCATAATTAGGTTCTTTGGATTTTGCTCTAATACAGATGAAGTCAACAACAGACATTAGTGATTCCGTAAGGTAATTACATTTGTTATAATTTGCAATATTCATCATTACACTTAAAAAATGGAGAGTCATTTAAGTGTTAAACAGTCAAAAATGTGATTGAAGTTGCTTCTATCTTTGATCTTTCAAGCAAATTTTTTTCAGCTCCAGGACTATGTCTTCACTGCTATTTATTCTTCAACCTTAGATCAGAAAACACATAGAGCAGCCTTGGTACAAAATGCAAATCTCTTCATTGCAGATATATGAACAGTTCATACAAGAGTTCTTGCCATTCATAAAATTAAAACTACATTCACTCTATAATCTCTAGGTCTTTTTTCAATGTATTATCTGTCAACTAGTTTATGTAAGCACACATATTTTTAAAGGTATTTTACACTTCTGCTGTCTAATAATGATTCTCTCACTGGTCCATTTACCACATCTTTTCATGAACAGGCCAAATACATTGGTGAAAGGACAGCTTCTGTTTTACTCACTCATATGGAGCTCCAATTCCACAACAAATTTGAACCCCATTATTTTAATATCTGAAGAAAAATTAATTTGACAATGTTCAATATATTAAACATTCTTCTCTTGGTTCAAATATATATACCACTTATTCATGTTATGATATACTTTTGTAATCCAAAAAGGAGTATATATACCACCTCACATATTGTGTTACAGCCAGTTTAATTTTTAGAAAGGCATGGAGAATTAAGATCCTTAACTATGGTACATAAACACTATTGTCCAGCAAATATCAACTGCCTTAGTAATGGAAAGTTATAGTATATAAACAGTTCAGACTAGCTTTTTTTTAAATCACCATGACATATTTGAGCAGTTTCAAAACTCCCTGGAAGATCACACTGGATCCTTATTTTAAGGAAGTATCTCCATTATCAGCTATTACAATGCAGATAAGGTAGCTGAATGCCGAAATCCTTAAAGCACACAATTCAAAAAGCAGACATACCAATTTCTTGATGCCCAATAGCATTTCTTTCCTGCCCGCCGAAGCGTCTCAGTTGTTCTGTATTTTTAAAAGAAAAATTAAAAATTTCTGCTCAAAAGCTAACTTCAAAGTCATAAGGCAAGAGCTTTGTGGCAATTTTAAGACTGAAGTTCAAGTTTTTGTACTTCGCAACAGTACAGCATCCTGACCAATCTCTGTTTTGGCACAATTAGCACAAGCTACTACATTACAGCAATACCTGTAGCTTTCACTGCAATCCTCAAAATATGGTCCAACATGAATGAGAAACTTCAGGCTTATAATTTTGTTACAAAACAGTAACAAAGGCCAGACTCCAAATATCTTATATATGGAAATACAAGATCAAACTATGAGTCTTATACTCAAGTAAGAGTAAGCAACCAGAAGTTAAATTTAAACTCTTAATAGTAACATTAATTATTTTACATCACTCTTTTTATCACTGGCATTCAACTATCACAGGAACACAGGCTAGAAAGTCTTATTTATCTTGCTGAAACCTTATCATTACCTAGGCTTTTCATTAGGCAAGTTCCATCTCCATTTCAACTCCTCTAACTTATCCTTGCAGTAGCTTTTCAGTCCAAATATTTTAGGAAGATTTGTCATTCCTAGAATGGAATCCAATAATCACATTTTATTTCACTCTACCAGACCAAGATATAAACATGCTACACTAGAAACTCCTTAAAAGGGAATAACATTTTCTTATTCCTAAAGGCTCTGATATCTTTCACTATTTTTCAAAGGCAGTTGCAATGGTTGCATTTTTATAGTACTGTCTATCAAGACTGATGTGCCATTACATGACATTGAGAATAATGATATTGAGAATACATGGCAATGTAAGTGTTTCATTCTTGGAATCACACATTCAGGAAACCATTCCTGTACTGAATGATAATGCAGGCTTTCTAAAAATTAGCTGGACTGGAATCTTAATACACAGACAAGAACTTTTGGGAGATTGGGTTGGTAGGGTTTTTCCATCCCCTATTCTTCCGCTGCTCTTCAACTGGTTTTAAACTTTGGTCACAAATTTCCTAGTCTCCTGTACTGTGGAACATCAAATATGAAAACAGATTTGTGTATTTCCCCTAAATCACACAGTAGTCAGAAACGGGAAAAAAAAAATCTACCAGAAAACAGATTCAGGAAGGAGAGGGCAAGATAACATTGGGGTTTAACTGCAAGAAGAATGCCTGATTTTGAAGTCCTCGTGAATGATACTTTTTCCACAGAAGTGTGGCAGAATGATAAATGATTTGAAGTTATATAGACTACAGTTCATGCATGAACATACTGCAGATACTTTATCACTACTTCTTCAATTTTAGTCTGTAATGGAAAATTCAAACTGTAAATTCAAAGGAAAATAGTTCTGCAGTTTTCTGGCACATGGAGCTAAAACAAGAGCCTGAATTATATTCAGAACATAACACACAAAACACGCATTAATACACTCATCCACGGATACAATATGTGTACCCAACTCTTTAAGCCATCATTTAGGGATATTTTGGTGCTGTGAGGCATGCAGTGTGTCAGATTTGTATCTGTTATTTTTTAAACAAAGCAAATGTTTTAACATTAAGTATATTATATTAGAAGAACAGATACTGAAATTAACAGATTTAAGTTACATCGGAGAGAAAAGCACTTGTAAAAGCAACAGCCAAATTACCAGAAATAATCAAAGCAAAAACATTCTCAGAAACCAAATACAAATTTATATAAGAGAATCTTCGGCTTCTTGCTGTAGGAGTTGTTTGAACCTCCCATCCCTTTAATTGTGGAGGCTACTTAAAAATTCTGTGTCAGTCAGGACCAATACTGAAATACAACTAAATACAACTACAGTAGCCCACTTTCAAAATTCTTGAAAATCCATTTAAAGATACCCGTAGGGGGTAAATGAGAGCCATATGCGTTCGGAAACTAATAATTTGAAAAATGTACAGGGGCAATGAACCCTAAAGTTATCAAGCACTGAAACGACTGGAAAAGTGTTTTGTATAGTTGGAAGTGACTAAATACAAAAAAACCAAAACCTGTTGTAAAACAAAAGAAGATACAATTATAATCTACTACACAACCTAACATACCTGAAACAAAATCTTGTAGCTAAACCATCGATTTCTTATCATACAGACATTTTGGTATAAGGTACAGTAGAGAGACAGAGACAGTCTATACAAGAGCAGAACCCAGAGTGCCCTTCATCCACTCTTTGGAAACTTTTTTGCTTGAATATACATTTGTCAAATTCTAAATCTCACTGGACTCAAGTCTTCCACTCCAAAGATTTCTTGCACAAGAATTTCTCTCAGCATCTGCAAAAGACTAGAACTTTCAATAAGAACAGTTCAGAAAGAACAGTGGTAATACTGTTTAAACTGTTACTCATAATAAGGTGAAAAAGACTTTCATACAGAAGCTAGGAGGCTTCAGTTAACAACTAGGAAAGCAGAACAGAAGCCATACTGTACCATGCTAAGCATGATATCTCATAAATAAAGCCATTACTATTCTCATGAAAAAGTTACCCATATTTCAGTATATAAGCCATGGAAAACCTCAATTTGGACCACCTTCTAGGGAGAATCTAGCAGTAAGGTACTATGAAAATGCTTTACAATCAGAGCGCACTCCACCCTCTAGACACCCAGATTATCCGAAATTGCTCCTTGGAGTTGGAAATAACTGCAAATAAGACCCCTTATTTTCTGAAATTCCCGTGCCTTCTAGATGAAAGGCCATGGCATTCTTGAACACAGAAAGATGAACAAACATGCAAGGAAGTAGCAGGACAGGATCCTCTCCTGCTCAGCTCACGAGCATCAAGATATTTTAGGAATAAATACATTACCATGTATAAATTCACAAGTATGATAGAAATGCACAAAGTTTCCCAGATAAATTAAATACACACATACCCAGTGCAAGGTATGAATACTGTCTGAAGCCACACATTGAAGAATGAACACGAAAAAATACTCAACCTCCAAGCAAGGTGAGAGTCTCAGGTAAACAAGCAAGCAACTATATAATGCAAAACTGTGTCAATGCCTACACACACACACAAGACCCAAACGAAAGCAGTCTTCATTCAGGCATTTTTTACCTTTTTAGTAACCTGTTTTTAAATAGCCTGATATTATTTTAGTATGGTGGCTTTGAATTTAATACCATAAGATTAAGCACAGCTTGCCAGCAAGATGCCTTGCCCAAAAGTCTGGGCAGGGAACTTACTCTTTCTAAATTCCAGCCTGAGCAAATTAAACTGAACTTCTCTTGGTGGGACAGGCGGAAGCACCACTCTGCAGCACACCTGCTGCCTGCCTTTGAAAAGCAAATTTACACATGGGATTCCTGAGCAGCCCTTTTGTGCTAAGAGGTATGTTCTCCATATACAGACATAATGCACTTCCAGCTTTTGTACATGCAACAGCTCACACAGTATTCGGGTAGCCCACTACAGTCATTTACCACAAGAAGTCACAGCTTTATAATATGGCTGCTATGGGAATTATTTATGCAAATTATTAAAACAGAACCCACGAATAAAAGTAACAGTCTTACAAAATTCAAGTGTTTCAGATCGGTACCACCTTAAAATAACATGTTCTTTCCGCAAGTGGAAAAATAATATACATTGAAAATAAGAGATTGCCATATCCCATATATATATTATTCTCTGGCTTCCTAAACTCATTCCCAACTTATGCATACTTATTGTCTTCCCAAAGACTAAAATTTTTTAATCACATTTTGGAATACAACAATTAATGCCTGAAGTATCACATATGTCACAATACCAGCTATTTAAATTGAGCAACCTGAAAATTATCCTTTGAACGCTGCAGTATGGGCTGCATGGGTGTTGAATTCCCTAGGTGCCTCCTACCAAAAACCTCCTTGCAGACAAATATGGTTATGGGCTACACCAATTTGGCTGACCAGAATCTGCCTCTCGCTCCATAGAAAGCCAATTCTAAATTTAAAGTAAGAGAACAAGCAACTCCCTCCCAAAAAAACAGCAAAATGACCAATCTGCAGGAACATCTTACATTTTGAGATCAGATCCTGTTCCAAAGACCAAAGAATCAGTCACCTACTCAAAACTACCTTTAGTGTGGTAACGGCTTTGCCCCAGCATTCAGTTATAATCTATTCCTACTAGAGCACATAGAGGAAGGTACAAGATACTCAACAAGATGAGGATCAATTCTCCAAAAAGTCATAAGATCCAGAAAGCAAACAGTTCACCTGTCTTTAACAACTGCACAACCCTGCACACAAATACATACAATAGACAATGCCTTAGGGTACAACTTCATGTTCTTTAAAAGACATGGGAGGGCAGTGGCACCCACAACAGCCACAGGATGTGCTTTGCTAGCCATCAGGAAGCACATTCAGCCAGGCAGGAGCAGGTCAGAGCTAGAGCACCTATTCAGTAGAGACTAAGCCTCCAGCCCAGAAGCCTGCACTACCATAAACCTCCAAGACAAAATCTTCATTGAAAGCACTCTTAGCCCCCTCTCCATTTGATCCATTCAGAACCACAGTCCACTTCTAAGGCATAAATCTGCAAATACTTTATGACTTCAGTCACAACTGAAAAAGAAACTAAAACCATTCTAAGTTCGAAGGACAAAATGTTCTCCCCACTTTTGTGCAAGCTCTACTGAAGCAACATCAACTGTTTGCTAGTCTCAACGACTTCACCACACAAGTATCTCCAGATTTCTGAGAGAGTAAAGAACATCCAAGTGTCCTAACCACGAGGCAAAATACCTCACACAAGTTTTTTTTTCATGAGAAAAGCATAATTTTCCTCAGGTTTTTTTATAACAAGCCATGAAAATGCTGTGGCTCACAATCAAAAATGTCTTTCCAGTAACATCCATGGATACTTTACTACTTGTTAACTCAAACTAGTATTAGTTGTCTAATCACAATCTCAATCACTGAATTACCACTGCAGATAGCTCCATGGTAACACAGGAAAGGCAGAGGACTCAACCTTCCCAGACAACCCAAACAGTTATTTCGCAAATTAACAATAGGAATTCCAAACTTGACCAAGGCAGCTATGAAAATATTTTCAGCATGTGAAAAATATTCAAATGGCTCTACTTTCTGCAAACATTCTCATTTAAATATGTGCACCTAATGTTCAGATAGGCTAATAAAAGGGTTCACAAATTCTTGCACAATAAGCTGGCAGGTTTTATTCACAAGAATGTTCTGGAATATCTTTTGCTGGCTTCCCACCATTCTAAATGTTTAATGCATTCCCCATCCCCAAACTGTATAATAAGTAACTTGAGCATAAACAGTGTTCACAATACCTTAGAGTCAAAGTGGGAAAGAGTAAGCAACAGTACTCTTTTGCAAGGGCTCTGAAGAACATGTCAGTATGATCTTAACAGGCATCTGGAATAAAAATGCTTCGTTGTCCGTGTACATATGTAAATTCAGTAATATCGGTCCTTTCGGACAGAAAATATATGCAGGTCTCTCTACAAAGGAAAGTATAATTTCACAGTATAAGTTTCCACGTAGAGCTCTGAAAATAGAGTAGCTTGGAAAATAGCAAGAATATCACTCCATCAAGAATACATTTAGCTAATCATATGGTTTTATTACCAAACTAAGCTGTTGTTACATAAAAGCATCAATTTTCCCCCAAAAGCAACCTTTATTTTGCATATGAATTGCCAACCACAGTGTAACTGCATCCCAACACATACGTATTTGCCATTACTGCAGTGAACCACACACATCTTCAAGCCAGTCAGAGATAAGGCAAAGAAAAAAGTACAAGAGCAAATATTCACTGAGATCCCTATCATCATGATCTGAGAGCAGGAAACTGCACAGCCGGTAAGATCATCTGTTTCTAGGACTCACTGCACAAGTATTACTCTTCTGTACCGCCTCTAAATAAATAACCTAGTTGGGATGTCCATCTAACGCACCACATTCTTGTATTAAGAGAAGGCCTGCTAAGAGAAATTTTGAGGAAAATAATTGTTAAGGTAGTTACAAAGGAAGAGGGGTTTCAGGGTAAATCTACCTGAAGTAACCTTTCTAGACATCATCTTTGCATTTTTCTGCTGCTTCATGCATTACTAATCAGTGACCCACTAGAAACCTCAGCACCAACTGAAAAGCCTGGCAGGGTATTTGGCTTTCAATTCTTCTACTCAGTTTATTCCCAACACAAGTATATTCATCAGGCTTAAAAACAACTCTTGAACAAGGGCGGCCACTCAGCAATGAAATGTAAATTACTGACATGTGCTAAAACCTGCACTTGCCACTGCTAATGAGCACATTAAAGGAAAAAAGCTCACTAGATATTACTGCAACCTTTCCACTTAACCCTGTGTGTACTGAAAGCCATAACTGAGTATCAATTAAAGAACCCATCTCTAAACAGTGAGACACTGTTCAGCAGGTGTATGCTTCCTACACAGTTCTGATACAAAAATCAGGATGATGGACAAATGTGTGCACACTGATAACAGCCTTATTTTTAATCTTCCATTAAACTTTTCAAGGTATCAGTAAAAAAAATATCATAAACATGACAACACACATAAATTTCCAGGTTTACAACATTAACAGTGTCAGATCTTAGGTGATCAAATAAAACAGGATTAGCTACCAATAAGCCCCAAGGTTAGGAAGTCAACTTGTAGCAACTTCTCTCTTCCTATTATGCTCACAGGGAGGTGAAGACCCTGAAAATAATCTTCTCCAAACAGCAATGGCCTGCAGAGTCACAGAAAACAACACCTTTGCCTCCACAGCATCTAACAGTGATGCACTCCACAGTGCAATAAAAGCCCTACCAACTATACAATCACTCCAAGTTTCAAAGCTTTTAATAATTCACACTATCAATGTTGCAAGAAGCTACTGTAAACTTGTATGCTGTAGAAGGGGGAGACAATTTTTGGTGAAAAATCACACCCATACAAACGGGATCTTCATATTTTGTGGATGAAAGAAATTATTTCAAGATTGTTTCGTTCATCAAGTTCTCCAAATGCTTTACTAAATAACATTTTTCATAAGGACACATAGTAAACAGATGGCACTCAGAAATTACTTTCAAAAGCTAAATTAGGTACCTGAATCAGACTAAATTAAGTACCTAAATCCCTCTCAATAAGGTTTCTGTCAAATACTAATTCAGCTATAAATAAGTTAAAAGTTTATCAACTTCAGTCACTTATTATTTTTCTCATACCCCTTTACCTCCAGCCCAAGCTACCATTCCTTTGAGTCTGCCTTCATTCTGAGTAAAGCAGAAACGTGTTAACTTGTTTCTGCTAGAATCAGCTGTACTAGCCTGAAGACTTTAATCGGGATGTTAGGAGCAGGGGATGTATGATTTGTTTAAACAAAGATAACTTTAACAGGACAGGTTTACAAAGTGAGTAGGTGTCACTGTCATTCCAGCACATCCAAGGAGGGCAATAACCCCTCACGGGGACAGGCAGCAACAAGCCACTGGGAGCAGTAATCTCTTGGTCACAGTCAGAACAGCAGTCTGACCACAGGCTCAGTAACCTGAACCTCAGGAGCTGAACACGAGTTGGCCTTCAGGGAGCAAGAAGCACTTGCTCTACACAAAACACATCACCTAACTTTAGGAAATCAATTTTTATACTTGTGTTAATTCAAAACCTCATTGCTGAAAACATTCCAACTGCTAAGCATTTTAATGATGCTCCCCATAACTCTAGCAGGAATTGTTCAGTAGATGCAGTACTTTAAGCTACCAATGTTATTGATCACTTTCATTCAGTCTGAAATAGAAACGAATGAAATATGCTGTGAAAATAGACAAAGCTTATTTGTAAGCAAACCTTCAAACAGAATTAAAGTGAAAAGGTAGATACATTCATAAGAACGAGCAGGATGAATTTTAGAGGTATTTTAAAGAATTCCAGGGAATTCTTTAAAACATTTGCAAAACGAACAAAATGAACCACTAAACACAATAAGGTAGCTGCAAGCAATCTATTAAATTTTTGCTCTTACCTGGGGGTCATGATTCCTGTTGCACTCAGTAAAAGCTTTCATTGACAAAATCTAACAAACCAGGTAAGTTACTATTAGATAGTGCTTACGTTGATATGTTCACAGATTCTTTGTTTGAGCAAATCTCCTACAAGGAAAGGCTGAAGAAGCTGGGACTGTTCAATCTGAAGGCTAAGAGGGATCTCATCAATGCATATAAATGCCTGAAGGGAGAATGCCAACAGGACAGAGCCAGGCGCTGCTTAGTGGTGTCACGTGACAGGATCAGAGGCAAGAAGCACAAGCTGAAACACTGGAAGTTCCTTCTATCTGGAAACATTTTTTTGACTGTGAGGGTGGCCAAACACTGGCACAGGTTGCCCAGAGAGGTTGTGGAGTCTCCATGCTTGGAGAGTCAAAAGCCCACCAGATATGGTCCTGCCAGTCAGCTCTGGGTATCCCTGCTTGAGCAGAGGGGTTGAACCAGCTGATCCCAAGAGGTACCTTCCAATCTCAACCCTTCTGCGAAATAAAGGCCGTATTTGATAGCTAAAGTAGAAACCAAGTCCAACTGAATTATGCATTCTACAACCATACAATAAAAATGTGCAACCAGCTGGAAGATATTGTAGCAATCTAGAAGATAGTAACTGAATGGCTAAGAAGTTAAAGTGTCATTAGACAGGTTAAAGACTGAAAAACCTTATTTAACCCTCGCATGCCTGAATACAGTGTCTCAATTCACCTTCAGTAACCAACTGTATCTGGCATATTAACAGTGATTTTCTCAACACGCAGAGGTAATTGGAGCAGTTCTCACACCAGAGAACAATCACCCCACAGAGGCTACATGACAGTCTCCTGCCCAGGAAGCAATACTGAAACAAGGGAATCCTATGGTATACTAAGCAAACAAGTAGCTTAAGTCTTGTTGCTGTAGAAACTCTTCAAAACATTTGAAAACTTTACAGTACAGCACCAACACTACATACTGTACAGATATTAAACACCTATACAAAAGTTTGAATCAAGACAAACACAACAATATAAAAGGAACCAATCCGATGTATAAAATCAATTCTTATGTTTATAAAACTAAGTTCTAATAATTCAACATGATGTTAAGCCCTAATTTCAAGAAAATATTTCCTGAAATAAGATTACGGTCAAAATATGTACCATGAAAAACAAATCCCCACCGAAAAAATTTTGCCCAGTCCAGGATAATAGGTCATCTTTAGAAACGTGTTAACCAAAAACCTTTCAGCTAGCATCCTTTTCCACAGCCAACGTAGAAGTCACTCAAACTTCAGAATCCACTAAAATTCAAATCAGAAAGAGCCAACTATAGGGTGTGAATTAGGAATGAAGACTCAGCAGGGCGTCGTCATTTTTAAGTCACTAAACCAAAAGAAGACACAAATACATTTTATCACTTGTCACAACAATCACAGGAGACTGAGGTAGGAAGGGGACCACTGGATGTCTTCTAGTGCAACCTCCTTGCTCAAGAAGGGACCCCTAGAGCACCTTACTCAGGATTACTTCCAGACAGTCTTTGAGTATCTCCAGGGAAAGAGACTCCACTTCTCTGGGCAACCTACACCACTGCTCAGTCACCCTCACAGTAAAGATCATCTTCCTCACGTTCACATAGAGCTTCCTATCCATCAGTTTCTGCCCACGTCCTCTTGTCTGATTTCTCGCACCATCAAGAGCCTGGCATCTTCTTGGCACCCTCCCTTCAGATACTTATAGACATTGATGAGGTCCCCTCGCTCAGTCGTCTTTTCCCAAGGCTGAACAGGTCCAGCTCCCAGAGAGACAGTCCAGTCCCTGGATCACCTATGTTGCTCTCCCCTGGACGCACTCCAGGAGTTCCCATCTTTTTTGTACTGAGGAGCCCAGAACTGGACACAGCACTCCAGATGTGGCTTCACCAGGGCTGAGCAGAGGAACAGGATCACCTCCCCCGACCTGCCGTCAATGCTCTTCCTGATGCACCCCAGGATACCATTGGCCTTCTTGGCCACAAGGGCGCTGCTGGCTCACAGACAGCTTGCTGTCCACCAGGATATCCCGATCTTCCTTCTCAGAGCTGCTTTTCAGGAGGTCAACCCAAGCTAAACAGGCTTCAAGAATTAAATAAAAAAACTTCCTCAAAACTTTCCTCAAAAGTAATCACCTCCTAGTCTTGGGATGAAAGAGATGGAGCATGTTTATATCCCTCCTCGTGAAACACACCACTGTCAATAACAAAAGCCCTTGTGTATGAAAATACAGCATGTTGTAAGAAGACATCTTGGCTAGTAAAGTGTGTATTCAGTAATTGATTTTGGTCCTGTTGAAATTAGTTTTCAGCTACAGTAAAGAACAGGATAGTCATATTGTGTTAGGGAAAATGGTTCTACCACACACATTATGGCTTCAATATATTTCAACTGTAAGAGTGCACAAAAACCCCCATTTCTAAGTTGCATTCATCTTTAAAGTAAGAATTAATTTTCTTGATACGCATATTTTATGAAGAATACATATAAACTCTTAATCAAATCTTATAAATTCAATCTGTAATGTAGGTCTACCGAACACATCATCAACCACTATAAAATACATCATTTCTTAAAATGCAGGCAGAAAGCAGAAGTGATTATTAAGGAAACATTGCTGAATTCTAAGCTGAAGCTTTATCTGTCTTGCCACAAAAGTAAATTAGAATCCACAGAGCAACAGATGTTCTTATTTCAAAGACATACCTCTTAATTATTCATGTTAAATCACACTCCACTATTACTAATGGGAAATTTAAAACTGATTTTAGAGAAGGACATCACATTTGCAAGGTTACCACACAAGCTTACATCAGTTATACAGAATAGTACAAATTAACAAATCACCGTGGATCAGAATGGACCGTTTACCACAACCAGACAAGCTTATCTGCATGATTGCAAATCAATAGTAAAGAGGCAGAAAGTGAAAGGAAATAATATTAGCTATGTAAGAAGAGAATTACACAGCATTTTCTTTGCAAGTCTTCTATTAATGCCATAAGGAAAAACACAAGTACACACATTACAATAACTGCAATTGTGGAAACAGTGCAGCACATTTTCATTCTCATAACCAGACACAGCAACAGTGAAAAAAAGAGGACAGAACAAAGTATTTCTGAAGGAACAGGAAGGATTCCTGTAAGCCTGGAAGTAAGTACTATTGCAGTGACACTGCACATCAAGAAATAATGAATTTTTACAAATCAGGAGTCCATAAATCCATTCATCTGCAGAACCACACAACCTAATAAGCATGCCAAAGTACTGATGTTGAAAGGCATCTCATGAGAAACATTAAATGACTTATGATTGCCCATATAGGCAAAAATATCCCTAACATCTTCTTTAATCACATGCACAGCATTAAATCATTCCTCCAGAAGCCCTGCAAGCCCACAGTTCATCCACGAAGAGTCTCACGTTGCCAGGCACTACTATTCAAATCAACAGGTTTTGTGCATGCATTTTTCCTCAGGACAATTGCACACGTTAAAGCTTTCAAACTAAGCCACTTGAAGAAAAGACATAGCTTTAAAAAACACAAGTTAAAAATAAAGGCTTACTCTAAGTGAAAATCAAATACAAATAGGTCAAGACTACCATGACATAGGAAGTTGTCTAATCACAAAGGAGATCAAGAGAAAAAACATACTAAGATTATGAAGTTTAGGCAAAAGAATAAAAAGGGAGGAGAGTACTTTTGTCAAATTACATGTATCTTTGACAAAAGACTACCCTGCATCTTTAAATACATGCATATAGATTATACACATATATACCCACAAGACCTGTAGATATGCATCCTGAGACTTTTAAGTTTAGGCATAAGCCTGCCCTTGAAAGAAGTGCTCTAGCTATATACAGGAGTTCTCAAGATAGTGATTTGAAACTTGCAACAGAGAACTGGCATCAATTTGCTCTGTAGCATAGAAATCTTAAACAGGACACTGATGATATAACATAAGCCACCAAAGGCTTTTAGCAAAGGTATTTGAAGTTTTCCACAGTAAAGGACTAATACAGCCTTCCTACTTCCACACTAGTAAGCACTAAGCAGAGAGTTCAGACGACTCAATTTCATTTTTCTAGCTCATATGGACTAGTAATGCCTGACAAACACTGCCCATGATTCAATACGCACACTATTTGTCTCTCCCATGGATTTCACCCAACCTGATACAGAAGATTTAGATTTTTTTTTCTATGAAAAAGAGTTTACTCAGAATTAAATACAAGAATACAAGTAACACTCAGAAGCATTCAGCCTCAGAACAGAATAAGCATCAAAATTACAGGCTCATAGGGAGAGCTCTTCTGGGCGGCAAAGTGGTGACCTGTTCACTTAGGCCAGTACATTGCCTAACTTTTATTACCCTGAACAGGCAAAACCCCCAGTCTCCAACAGACAAAGCACCCTAAGCCACCACACGCAGTAGCAGCAGACACACTGCTGGCTTTGGTAGGCAATGAAACTCTGGCCTGCAAGGCACAGTGTACGAAACACACATTAAAAGCTCTGTCTTCCCCACTCCTTGAAGTATACAATCTCTGCCATAAGCAGCTTCTTGATACCAGCTTCCACACTGCCTTTTTTTGACCACCTTTTCACAATTTGGAAAGCACAACTACAAATCAGTCTCAAGAGTTGTCAGGTAAAAAGCTAATGCATGTGGGAATAGCATGACAATCTTAACAAATGTTTCTCAAAAATGTAACGTCCACTGAATCATGATGAAGGAACTTCACAATTTGCTTACAAATAACAAAGCCATGCACAACAGTGGTAAAGAAACACTCCTGCCAGTAAGAGTTTACATTTTAAATGGTGAGAATCCCATAATTAGCTCGGCATACAGCAGTAGATCCAGCTGCACAAAGCTCTTCACAGATCAGAGTGTCCCCTTACACAAGGTGACACAAGTTGTTCTTTGCTTTACCTTTTCCTACTCAAACTTAGCAGCCATTTACAAACATGGGACCAACCATTTCCATATACATTGTTTGCCCATTTATTTCAGACAATACATTGTTGGGATTTTTAATTCCACCAAGAATGTTAATCTAGCTTCAAAGGTAAAGAGAAATAGCACTGGCTGCTTTGTTCTCCCCCGAGTCATGTCAAACAGGAGTTGCTAAAAAGGCACAAGAGATGTATACAACCAGGTTCCACTAGGAACTCCAAAAAGGTTCATATCTTATTCCAAAATTGAATGCTTTTGTCTCACCATGTTTACGGCTTCTATAGCAAGGAATGGATTTTGGCAGGAGGTAGTGGTTGGCTATTTTTGCATCAAGACACAGAACATCAGAATATTGTCAAGGCTCCATTCAGAAAAGAATACTCCAGATAAAGATTGCATTTGTAACTTTAACTGCTATCATGTTGAGATGATTTTATGCATATATTAAATCATTTTCTTGGAGAAAATGCACCACAATCCACGACCTTTTATGAAAGCACGAACTCTATCACACACATACAAGACACCAAAATACTCTGAAGACTTACAATAATGCAAATTGGTATTTTTCATACTAGGCTTGCAAAGAAATAATTAAGCTGATTTTTTTGTTTGTCTTGTTTTTAACAGTAGCATCCCAAGGGACTTTCATGGCAGTCAGCAAAGTGGAAGTTCATTTGTGTTTCTTTAAATTAAAAAGAAAACTGATCCCATTATGACTAACTGTAATGCAGAGTCACCATGCATCAAGGTCTAAGTTTATGACCATTACCAGGAAGCTAGAGCATACATAACCTCAACTGCAGGGGTAAGACTCCTACTAGCTGCTAACATCAGCTAGACAAGCAGCAGCACTGACTCTGGAATAATGACTGTGCAACCAAATCACACACTCACTTTCTTCTCACTCTTTTCTCCCCCTTTTCTTCCCTCACCCAGATTTAAAAAAAGAAACAGAGTCACTGGGACCATGGGGCAATCCTCCCAAACTATTCAGCATGTTAAGAGACCTGATGCAGCACTCCCATCCCCCCACCAAAACAGCTGCTCTGGAGGTTTGCAAGCAAGGAAAGAAAAATGGCAATTTCAGAAAAGTGTATCTTTGAATTACCAGTCAACCAAAAGGCTTATCTTAGTCTCAGGCCTTTCTTCCCAAATTCCAAAGACCTGCTTCAGATAACATAGGTGACAGAGTTTCTCAGAAAAGGTCTGCATTTTTAAAAATGGGAAACATTAAGCAAACTAACCTAAATACAGAGGTCATTAGCAAACTCTTCTAAAGCAGGAAAGGAACAAACTGCTCTTGCAATTCTGCATAGCATCTGGCAAAGGATACTAGCAATTTTTTTAAAATGCAGCAGTAGATTTTAATTTCATCTTAACATTTATGACAATACTGAATATTATGCAATTGTTCCTTGAAGGAGAGAAATTACTTAGTTTATGCATGCAAATATATTTTCATGTAAAAGTACCAACTTATTTGCTGATTCTAAGGAAATACATTCACTTGCATAAACCCGTATTTTGTTATTCTACATAATAATGTCATCAGCATTATCATAAGCTCATCAAAAGATTTCATGTTCAAATACCAATCTTTAAGAAATTGACCTTAATATTTATGAAATCTTTGACAGACTCACTCAATATAAATGCCATGGATCTCTTTTCTGTCAGCCAACAACAGCAATCAGAATAGATACACAAAGACAGGACTGAATTTGTTTATTGAATCACAGTGAACAACATGCCAGATATTCACCCACTGATTGTTTTTTGGAAATTTTGTTTTGGAAACAAAGGATCATTTATTTGTGTCTCCCTTGCCCAATTTAAGAGAGAACAAATTTGAGTTTCTAAAGAAGAAAAAAAATAAAGACCAGCAATTTTCAATACTCTAAGTATCTATCAAATTCTTCAAAAGTACTGTCTATAGCTGTATAATATTCCATGAATGATTCCAACAATAATGAACAAAACTACATGCTTTTGTTCAAATCACACACAGTGATTACATGTGAACTGACCCTCCATGTGTTAATTGAAGAAAAAGCTTTGCTTTGAGCTCATTACTGCTCTTACAGATAGACTGGCAAGTTTAGAAAGTTCAGTGTCCTTCTCAGTTTCCCATTTTAAGAGGTTTGGTTTACAAGCACAGATGCACACGAGGAAATAAGCCCAAGTTTCATCACTACTTTCAGTGCAAAAGAACAAAATAGTGTATATGCAAAGAACAGGATAGGGAGAAAGAAAACAGAACAAAAACATCTTCAGCAACTTCATAACAGTTTAACAACGTAACAGTCACATTCTTCAATAAAGAAAAGAAACAGCAGGCAAGTTTTCCTCCTAACTGTATTAATCAGAGTGTCTTGAAAAAATGTAAGCAGCCCTAGTGATAAAAAGATAGATCGTTTCACCAGTTCTCACTAGGGGTTTGATCTTCTAGAGCCACTGACATCAAGCAAAGCATGATTATGTCTTAATTGAGACTTTAAATAGTGCATTTCAGAAAGCAAAATCACATTACCTTGTTTTATTATATTTTTAGAGAACTGAACACACTGGGTTTCTGAAACATAATTAAAGCTATTTTGAGACAGCAGCACCAACCAAAAACTCAAACATGTTTTTAGTCACCACATTATTTCAGGAAATTGTTCAGAAACTGTTTAGAATCTGAGCAAAAAGATGAGAAAATAGGAGGGTGGAGAGGATCTACAGGAATGTTTGTACTTCCTCCATTTCTGCTTAATCCTGCCAAAAAAAGTGTTCCAGACTGTCACATTACCAATATTGTAACTAACATTAACAAATAACAACCACACCACTCCAGAATGTGCCCAGTTCAGAGTAATAACTACCAAATTTCCAAGTCCAGCAGCAAAACATAAAGCAAAATAGCATAAGTGAGAATTTCCATTTCATTAATTTCTTTTTGTTACTGAAAAAACAGGAACTGCCAACTAAAGCCAGTTATCCTGCTGGTCTAATCTATTGAGAACAGAATTTGTTATAAATTAAGCCAGGAATCTTCCCTGTAAAAAGAACCTCTGGTACATGAAGCAGCATACCAGTGATACACAAGAAGAGTGATAAAAGAAAGCTGCTAAACTGCATGAAAATAACATGTAAGAGATTACCCCAGATTTGATAAATCCTGGCAAACACCAAGTGTTTAGAATTCCTTTCAACTTTAACATCACCAGCACCCAGCAGGGTGTATTCAGCATCCCACAGAACCTGCACTTTTGTATAAGGGCTTAAAAAAAAAAAAAAAAAAATCACAGCAACTGTGAAGTATGAAAGTTTTAGATTTCATTCTCAAATAGTCTCCTTAATGAGCAGGTGGTATTCTCTAACACCAAATAATCAACTAAATAGTAAGGGTCTGTATTACAAATAGAACTCAAGCCTAAAGGAACATAGTCAAGGAAGATATGTGGAAGACCTATTCCACAAATGCTAAGGACAAAAGAACAATCATTTCAGGATCACATTCTTCATCTAAGTTTTTTACCCTGAATCAAAAAGATGCAAATTATTCTTAAAAACAGCAACTAATTTATCTTGCTGCCTGTAAAACAAGGTATTTCTTTAACTACATGGTTCCTTTACTCCATAACCAAGTTAGTAGCTGTAACAGCTTTTTACTTTGAACTTCAATGTAGTATGTGCTTGTCCTTATTCTGAGCAAAACCAGTAGACAACAACACATGATCTGCAGTAACTACACAGACAACATCTACTGAGGACTTTGTTCAAACATTGTGAATGTAACTTTCTCCTAGCACTGCTCACACTTTTAAGCAGCTGCATGAAAGCTTTCGGAAAAAAATAAAATCAGACTACATATCAGTTCATGATATACAAAAACCCTACTGAAGTAAAAAGGTTTTGAACAATAATTTTTATAAATTCAGACGAAGTGAAAACAGCACCCTCTTGACTCTTTGGTCCTTTCAGAGAATGCAGCTCCAGGATATGATACCACCAGCAGAGAAGCCAATTTTTAAACAGCTTTCTATTCCCATCCCGAAGCGCAGTTCAGCACCTTTTCAGGGCTGCTGATACAGCTGTTCACCAGCTGTGCTACGAATCACCAAAATGATCACTTAAAACCAGATACTTTTTTAACCTAGATCATTTCAGTGACCCAGTTTTGCAGAGCAGCCTCATAAACAGCCCAGGCATAAGTGAAAATGCCTAAAGGTTTTTACATCCTGGGTAAAGTTCTTACAAACAGGCTTCTCCCAAAAGAAAACTCAGGCTGCAATTACATCCTCAAAATGCAAGAAATCCACATGTACAGAAAGCATACTGAAATCTCCTATGTTAAGGTAAGGTATCTTTTAGATCTGCCTTGAGTTGGTAGCTCAATTCCTCATATACCTTGAAACGAATATGTGCCACCTAGTGCATCAGTCACAACCAAGCAAATAAAAATAACTTACCAAACGCCTAGCAAATTCTTTATTTTCTGAAAGAAATCCATATCCTGGGTGTACCTTGGAAGACAAAAAAAAATTCAAGCTGACTGAGTTCTGAAACCAGACACCAAAATTGCTAGCACATTTTCAGACACTGGGGATGGTGAAGTACATCACTAAGCACTTCAATAGGTTGAATACTTTAAGAAACTCTCTTAACACACTGATTTTTCTGCCCTAAGTCAAGTTGTTGAGCTACCACTTCTGAAACAAACTTTCTTTACTTAACTAGGGAGAACAGGGTTGTTTGCAGAGCAAATGGAGCTGTTTGCAGAGCAAATGGACATTCCCTTTGGTGATTTGCCTTTTGCTCTTTTTAGCTCCATTGCAGATTTCCCCATATTTGCTCAACCACACTCTCCTCAGTAACCACTATAAAGTACTCCTCATCCCAAAATATTTCCAGCATTAACCATACTAGTGGTGCATAGGCCACAGTCATAAGCCTCCTACCTCTAGTGACGCTTTCTGGAGAGCACAGTATACTATCTTCATTAGTCTAAGTCAAGCGTCCTGTGCACCTCGTTTTGATGCCATGATGATTTTTTGCCTTTTTTATATACACCTTTTATACCCCTTTATATAGCCTTTTATATAGCTTTTATGTATCCTTAGTGCTTTTAGCCCAGATACTTGTAATTCCCTAAGCCTGATACCCAATGTTCCGTTAAGCCAGGAGACCAAAGATCCTGGAAGCCTCGCTTCTAAGGGTCAGAAAGCCCCAACCACCAAGGTCCTCTCTGGAACACATCCTGTAAACTAAGATAGGCCCATCCAGTGGGAAGATTCCTCAGAATGGGGGTTCCATTCAAGTCTCTCATTGGGGAATCTTTGATAGATATGCCAATTTGCAAGGCCTATAAGTTGTATACGCAATTTATCGTGTGGGTGCATTTCGATGCACTCCACCTGCACAATGTGGTGCACCTAAGGATCCTTAAATAAATACCGAGGGAAAAACCCCTTCCTCCCTTAACCATGTCTGGCTGTTAATTTTAAGACCAGGAAAAGGCAAGAGTTTGCTACTCACACCCCAATACACATTCAGCCTCATTACTTGAGAGGAGCATGAGAAAGAGTTTTCATTTTACTTTTTGCAAGTCACATAAGATTCTGGATCTAATATACTCTGCCAGACAAAGTATAAGCCATTTTATTCGCCTCTTTTAAAGAGACAATAACTGGGTTTCATAATCAGAAACTAAAAGGGAAGAAAATACTGGTTTTCTTCATAGGAAAGTTTTTGGCCCTTGAAGGCACTGAACCAAAACATCACATTTGAAAGAAATTACAGTGCTGATCCAACTGTTAAAGGGTAGTTAGTGCTGCTGATATATACACATTAAATTTTATTTTAATAAATGCTCTGTGTACAGTAGCTCTGAATAATACATTTATTTCTGTGACAGAACAAAGAACATTAGGAATGTGAACATGACTACATATTAGTTTTTCCTACTGATGCCTGTTAAGATTTGAATCTCTGGCCAACTCGGAGGGAGAAAGGCAGACTTGCCCACATTTACACAAATAAGATAATGTGCAGTTTGTAAACATTCTGAAACAAAAACAATTATGGGATGCACCATTTACCTTCCTGCAAGTAACATTTATATAACATAGAAAGTGATTCAAATGAAGTTTAAGCAAAAGCCTTTCTGGACACACTTTGTAAAAACGTTCAAAAAAGCCATTATGGCATATAAAGGGTTAGTGCTCAAAACTAATTGGGATTTTTTTTTTCCCCCAGCAAATTTGGAAATGAACTGAAGCTGCTCCCTGGTGTGAAAGCTGAATCCAGCAGCCACCTGCAGGATCAGCGACCAGTGCTGCCAGATGCTACAAAGCCTTTGATTTCCAGTAGCGATTTCAGACACATTTAACTCATGTGACATGAACTAACCAGAATAGCATATTCAATCACTTCCCCCCCTACACCTTCAATAAAAAAAAAAAAAAATACAAACTCTGGCATTTCTGCTTTCTATATATGAAACAGCTGCAGCAGATAGACACATTCAGACTCACAGCTTGGGCCCTGGTTTTCCTAATGACTTCCATGATGGCATCCATGTTGAGGTAGCTTTTGCTGGTGGGAGCTGGGCCAACACAGACAGATTCATCCGCCATTTTCACGTGAACCTGAAGAGGCAAAATTCTGCATTAACAGATGCTCCCAGCAAAAATAATTACCGTCACCCAGTTACATGCACACAAATCTGATTGTGTCAAAGATCATTTACATACCATAACCACTCTAAAATACACACTGACATTACCAACACTGGCATACAAGTACTTGCACAATAAATCTCATTTCATTTAACTCTGAGCTTAAGTCACTGTCAAAATGTTGTATTATTCTAATACGTTATTTTGAATTTGATTAAATAAAATCATGACAAATATAATTTCAGCTTCCTATACTGATCATCTATATGTAAATTCAGACTAAAAACTACTTTGTTACTTGTAACCAGGGTAGTCTAATATCTTAATACTTAATAACAAACATTCATGACCAGTTCTAAGCAGGCTCCCCAGGAAGTTGGGGATAATTAGAGTGAATTGAATGAAGGGATGCAATGAGTGTCCCTGCACAGCATCAGGTCAGCACCATGCACAAATTAAAGCCTATGACTAAAGAGTTCAATATCACTACACGTGAACCAGAAAATCTTGAGAATTATTTAAGCAGGCTCATGTTCGATTTCTAATCCATTGTATCCTCATTTATATGCATTTGCCAAATATTTTTAGCCAAACAAATAAGGGACAAACATTTCCAACATTTTACCAGGAATAATAAAATAACTAGGTTTGAAGTTAGAAGTCTTCTTACATCTCACATGAATGCTTATCTTTAAGTTTTAAAAGTTTAATTAGATTGGTCTTTAACACATTTTCAGAGTTCAGAATACTTTCCTTTGAAGTAAGATACATATATAACCATGAAACCAAACAATCAGTTTTTCCTCATCCTGCTTTTTGTAAGCTCCCTTTCAGTACGTATTTAAGAAAGCATGCCACTGATTAAACTAAGATTGTTAGCTGTCAGTAAGACTTGTTGAGAATGACAATTTGACATTTCCAATGCTCACCAATTTTTAAAACTATTTGATATCATCTTCAGCATTTGAAACTGAGACTATATTATCTAAAAATGGTGTTCTTTTAGAAAATTAGTATTAACATTTGAGAAATATGAGACCCTGAGATGAGTTCAGTTGGTCAGAGTATGGTGCTAATAACACCAAGGTTGTGGGTTTGATCTCTGTATGGGTCATTCACTTAAGAGCTGGACTCTATAATCCTTGTGGGTCCCTTCCAACTCAGAATATTCTGTGATTCTGCACAATATTTTTTGGTTTATTAACAGGAAATTTCATTCTTTGTGAAAAGGAATTTTATTCACAAGTAGTATGAAGGCTGTGAAGTCTGTCAAACTAGTTAGAAGTTATGTAGTTTGGATACACTATTGGTTCATTCACAAGAAACAAGGCCAGAAAAAAACCAAAAAGCATCTACAAACACTGACAAGCAGCAGTCAGACAATATTTTGAACAACACAATGAGAAATAAGTAGCAGGTAAATATAACAAACATGTATCACAAGGAAGAGAGTCACTTATCAAGCATTTTAATTTTTTCTTCAGTTTTATTGACTTTTTCTGAACTTAGCAAAAGTTAATCCTACCAACAAGCATATTAACTTGCCATCTAATTCCATGTTTCTTTCTGGAGACGTATCTTAAATAGCTTCTGAATTTGCTACATTCTCAAGTATATGAGAGTTCACATAACCTCCTAGAATCGCCACACATTTCACATTTCAACTATTGCTTCTATAAAGTCAAAACTGTTTTATCACTACAGCATTGGTCTCACAATATAAACAGAGCAAAACCAAAAAAAATCCTAAGCACTAGCACAGACAATCGTGTAGCAGATTTTAGTGCTTTCTAGAACATACACCTCAGCAACTAAGTAATCTATTTTGATCAAATGCTATCAAGATTAGCCTGTGTCATCCTTCCTGCAGCACTAAGTTGAAGAAACAGCATGTGCCCCTTTCATCTTCACAATCAGTTTATATGCTTAAAGTTGTTCTGAATCCCAATGTGGTTTACATTTCTAAACAAAGTCATTCAAGCCTAAGCTTAATTAAGCATGTATGTTTTACAAAACCAAAAGCTTACTTATAGAAAAGGACTAAATATTGTTAGCTATTTCTAGGTATCAAGATGAAAACCCCACACCCACTCACTTCTCGCATTAAGACACCAACACAGTCCCAGCTAGTATCAAAAGCAGCCATAGAAGATACTGCAAACCAATTGATTTTATAGATATAAACAGTCTTGTGCACTTTTCCCCAACATTCCCCTGCTCCTTTCTGAAATGTTTCATTGCTATTCAACTCTTTAGAGTTTCAACTCTTCCTTTCCCACATTACTCTGTAACCTGGTAAATCCATTTTTCCTTGTTCACCTTACTACAAGCTGTTGGTGCCTTCTCTAGTTCAGTGCCAGTTCAGCCTTGAATATACCCTAACACACCTCACACAGGTATAACACACTGGCAAATCAGTAACCATATCACATTCATGTTACCTGATACACTTCCTCGGAGCACCAGGCAAACCTCTCAGAAAAATACGTCTCCATTCCACCTCCACTAGTTCAAAACCTTTAAGTTTTCAGGTTCCAGTGACAGCTTTTCCATCTAGGGAGATTCTCATATCTACTTTTATTATGAGTAAACCACACATATAAAGTGGAAATCTGCTATTTCATAATTCATAATGACAATTCCCCTTGGCATTTAGATTTTTTTGACAATGCACTGTAATTCATGAAGAATACCCCAAATATTGTAACACAGATACATCATAGATTTTTTTTTAGTATAGTACAAATGTAATTACGAGCAAACATTGTAACAAAAGCCATCATTTGAGTCTACATGACAACTGAAACTTTCAGCTTACTACCAAGTGCCACCTACTTGACACAGTAATCCACTAAACCTTTACCTCTGCAGAAGCCAACTTATAATGCAATATTTCTAGACAGTCAAAAAAATCTGGCAACTCCCCTTCCCCAAGCACTACAAATTTCAAATTCAATCAATATATTGATTTTCAAATTCAAGGATTGCTTAGGTACTCGACCTAAGTGACACAATCCTAGGTATTCAAAACCTGTTTACAACAGCTAAAACCTCAGAGGTGTAATTTCTCCCTTTTCTGTTTTAGTTCACAAAAAAAATCCAATGTCAGCAAAAATAAAGAAGCAAGTCCCAGAAGGCTCTTGGAAAAAATGCAATTCCTTCATAAATATCTGAATTGACCCTGCAATCTCAAGCATGAATGGATAACAACAAAGGCTGGAAAACAGTTGAAACTAAGTGCTTAACGGTTTATACTGCAGGTTTTAATCATATTGGGCTACCTGGGCCTCAAGAGATAAATCTCAAGCAGCTACCAAGGGTTTGTTATGTTAGAGAATACAAACAATCAGAAATCATGGAAAGACATCTTGTGTGTAAAAGCAGTTTAATTTCTGTAAGTCTTATACTTTAAGTAGTCTATTTCGTATTTCAAAAACAACAAAAATACATATTCACCAAAACCTACTGAATCTTCATTTTATAGAACTCAACCTAATCCAAAAACTAGAGACTAAATACAGTCACCTTTGGAAATCCAAACCCAAACCAATCACAAGCAGCCAACCAGCTCATCACATTTCTGAGAAATAAGCTATTAATAATAAAACTCTGGATTTAACAGGAAGTCCTAGCAGAACAACATTAGAATGAATACTATTAAACGGTGTAACTATTTTTCGATTAAGATACAAAGTCAACTGGAAATAATTTGAAGTACAACAATTATTTTATTACACAAGTCTTCCTGACCACATACAGATACAAGAACTAGCTCAAGTCCAACAAGCTTATTCATTCAGAAGCAAACTGCACAGAAGTAGCCACTGGTTACAGAGCTAGTTTAGGTCCAGGAGCCATCTTCACAATAAGGCACCTAAATCAGCAAATCCTGCCAGATCTTTACACAGGAACAGCTTCATGTTTCTTCACCACCTTTCCAGCAAATAGGTAAGTAAAGCAAGGAGTCCATCGAGGATGACTTGCCAGCCATTTTTCGCCTGGACTGGTTCCAAGCACCACTCCAGGCTGCAGCACCTCTCAGGACCCAGAGTGCAGTAAGAGGTGATAACAGCAGCAGCAACTGGATCTGGAGATTCTTCTACATTATGTTTCAGTATCTCAGGAGGATTTATAAACCAGGTTTGGTGCCAGGGCTTGGCATGATACTCCAGAAGGCAAATATGTCCATAACCCAAAGTTTTGGATATGAACACCACAAAAATAATCAGTATCTGCCTTGCAGATAACCCAGTTTAGAAGCGCTGCACTGAATCAGAGCTAGGATGTACCCAAATTACCTAGACTGTTAGCTCTCCTTTATCCTGGAGACTAGCACATATGTTCATTTGACAGCAGTATCCTCTCTTGTGCAGCCATACTCTGAATTTACTGAATTATCCTTGTAATTAAACCTGTATCTCAAATAATCATCATTTCAAGAAATCAGAAATTAATAACTTGCTACTTAAAATATACATAGGTCACCTAGAGGTGTTCTGTTTAAGACAGCAGTATCAAAGTAACCTTCTCCAGGAGCCACTCAGCTGCTGCAGATCACTAGTTGAAATCTATATTAAAAACAAATTACATTTAAATATGCATGTCTCTCAACATTTAAACATAGAAAAGTTCTCAGTATGGATACAGAATGTATTAAAAATTATTTTAAGGCAAAGAACTAAACCACTTACTTTCAGTGCATATACAATCTATAAAACAAAGACACCAAGAAAATGTACAGATCCCTAGCATTGTAATTATTCAGCAGCTCAAGTCTGTTACCTTCTTAGGGAACTGGTTCATGAAAAAAAGTGCTTTTCTCCCCAATTTGTTTCACAATCATTCTCATTTACTAACTCCAAAAAGTAAAGGCTGACTTTATCAACAAAGAAAAATGTATCTACATGCATCTCCTAATAGAGTGTTTAGTATCTGCATAGTTTCCACTGATGATTTTATCATCAGCAGTTTCTGAGGCTTATCATGTGACAGATGTAATTTACTTCAGTGTAAATGCCTAATTAACACATACACACTCACTCCCCTTTTCCTCCATCTCCGAGGAGGTAAATGTCTGGGATTCCCCAGCATCCCAGTTCAGAGTAGGTCAGCCTACACATCCCCAGGTCTCAACACAAGTTGATATTCATGCAGCAGAGACAGTTATACTGAGTTACAGGCTGCATTTTACCCCTAATTCTTCTGTGCTGTTTCAGAATTTATATTATAGGGAAACTGTTATAGCTGCATATACAGTGCTAATCAAACCTAAGAAGCAATTAAAACAACCTCAGTGAAGAGAACACTTTTGTTTGGTACACTAGATAAGATTGAGCATTATTTAGACAAAGAAATCTAATCAAACAAGTCATTCTCCTTTTACAGCTCAAATCAATATTACACATTGGAACAACATCCGTTGGTGTAAGTGGATTCACTTAATTGGCCCAAACTGCATAATACCGCTCAGCAAGACAAATCACAATTAGCTCAACCCATAAAATAAGGCTAATGAGTAAATCCTTTGTAAGGTAGCTAAAAAAAACCAACCACCTCAAATCTTGCCAGCACCATTGCCAAAAGAGACAGACAGAACAAAAAGCCTGTGGCATTGAACAGTCTTGAGTTTAAAAAAAAAAACATTAAACGGATGCTAAAAAGGTTCAATTTTACTGCTTTGCCAAAAACACATCTTTCATCTGACCTAAGTGTCTTTACCAGCTTGACACTAAAATACACATACCAGTAATACAGTAAGTATGAGTACATAGTGTGCAGTATTCATACAGCCTTTAAAGTGCTATCGGCAAAGAAATACTGCCACACGATCACAGCATTTAACCCTAAAGCAAAATAACGGAAACATGTCTAAGGCACACAAAAAACAAAACTGTGAAAGATATAAATAGCATAACTATCCTATATTTCCCATATTTAATTTTACTTAGCATTTCAAAAACCTAAATAAAAATTTATGCAAATAAACAGGTTAACCTGCAGAGTCAACACAAACAGATCTCTCTGCAAGCCTATTTTAAACTATTTTAATTTGATGGCCCACAAATAGTTATGCAAGGACTATGTAAAACAATTCTTCAGCGGCCTTCAATCGTGTTTTGGTGAAGGGCATTTACTTACATTCCCCTCCAAGTCTACAATGACCCTCAAAACAGCCCATCCATTAGCATCTGCAGGATTAGATCCCCGGTTCACGGACACCAGCTGAGAAAAATTAATTTAAAAAAATAATACCCTTTCCTTTACTTCCCAGTCTTGCCCTTCAAGTTTGCCAACTGGTCAAAAAATGAAGACAGTAAATAACCCCACTAACTAGGGGCCTCAAAAATCCACAGTTTTCAACTAAGATTCAAGTGAATGGAACCAGGTTGAACTCAACAATCTAAAAGATGAGCAACACAAACCAGGCAAGGAAGATTGCATTTCTAACCGAGACTAAGAGAAAGCACATTTCAACACATACTAAGATCTTCATCTGTTTGCATTCTCATTTACACACTTGAATTTATTTTTGTAACCTTCAAAAAGGAAAAAGTAAATCTCAAGTCTCTTTTCCAGATGAAGCTCTGGAACACTGTTTGCTGCTAAAAAGACACACAATTTTACTTGTATCGTGAAGAGGAAAGGACTCCCCATTGTACCTACAGGTATGATCACTCCTACTGTGAAAACCAGACCATGCTAAAGCCGACAGAGTGATACTCTCAAACTGTGCCCTGCTTGCAGGACAAGCAAGAAAATGCCTCCTGAGTCCTGAAGATGTTACAGGTAGGATCTAGAGAAGAGTTCCAGAACAGCCTTGGCTCCTGAAAGCCTTTTCCTATAGGCTTATTCTTTGACAGACAGCTTCAGTGAAGCACCTTCTAGAACAATGGTGGGAAAGAAGGCTTCTCCATGGGAATTTTATTGCAAGTGTTTACTGTGTTGAACCCTCCAAAACAGTAAAGACCAGGAACTAGTACACAAGTTTGCTATTGAAAATTCAGCAGAATGAAATAGTTAGTTTGTATCACAACTTCCAACATGTTTTACTCAACACCAATCAGGAACAATCAGTCTTTTTTTGGTAGAATAACTGAAAAAGTACGTCAGTAGTCACCTTGTTCACTCATCTACCTTTCAATGAACTGAAGGATTAATAGAGGTAGACCAATCAGGAGGGGAAAACCAGAATGTTCCATTCTTTCACTCCAAGCCATTTCATCAGTAGTAAAACACACTAACAATCTTGAAGGAAAAGCATTTCCCTTGCCTCCTTCCACCTGTGTCTCCCTTGGCAGGAGAGCTACCAAATTCCTTTGCTCAACTGAAGATTAGAGGCAGCCCAGCCACCAGCACAACCTTTGCTGATGTCTGGGGTGCTGTGAAGAAAGTCTGCAAGTTTGCAGCTGCACTCACATGTCTGCAGACTGTTTTTACTTTGGAATACATTCTCTATAACAAGTCTCCAGGACAAACAGGACAATTTTAGTTCAGAGCATACACTAACAATTTGGGAAGACACTCAATAAATGTATTTACCAAAGAAAGAGTGTCCATCTGTTGCAGGAATTGAGCAATTCATCATATTTATTTAGAGCAGTCCATTATGCTCTGTGAGGATGCTCGAGTAACATCTTTGCAGTGTATGTGATTCCGAACTTTAAGTGTTTTAGAAAAAGAATTAAGTTTTTTGTGATGTTAACAAAACAGTGATGCCCTACAGTGTTTTTAGCAGCCTCCCTGCATTTCAAACACATCTGCACCCACATGTCAGCTTTTCCCTAATGCAATCTCAGCTTCTAAGCACATTAGCAAAGCAATAGGACAGATCTTTCTCATGCTGTTTCTTTTTCCTGCCTCGCCCAAAAACAAGCTCTACCGAGGAATGCATTTGATGCATGCTTCTTTGTTTTGCTTTCTAAAGGGGTTAAGACATGTAGGAGATGGGAAAGCTGGTAGTTAGGCAGGTCTAGGAAACAGTATCACATGGTAGAAAGGGCAGTTAACTACAGAACTTTATGTAGTAGAGATTTAGTTCTTAATTAAGCTAGATATCCCAGAAGACACTTGGGATTCAGAAAAAGTAGGTTAAACTCAGCCACAGTACAAAGCAACACATAGTATGCAGTGGTAACATGCTCCTATCCAGCATTTTCAGCTCTAATTCGGATAGAGGTCCCCTTTCAGATGGATGAACACAGTACACAGCCATTCAGATGTCTACAGGTGGATGGACTGCAGAAGTTACTTACAGCATCCAAAGATTAGGGACTCCTAAAACTAGTTCTAGTGTTGAGAGAATAGCTCACAGCAACAGCAAGGTGAATTCACAGCTACCTGGCATATCAGCGACCCAACAGTATTTAAAGGTGAAAAGGGAAAAACGCATGTCAGCTAAATGTAACATATTCTGAATCAGTAGTCAGAAGATTGAAATTTTTTTTAAAATCACAAACGCAAGATGCAGACCTACACTGAATTATGTTCTTCCCAAAGTGGACTAACGTCAGGCCCAAAATGAACCATATATTGAGACTTACATTAAGTTTCACAATAAGCCTCACTTTAGGCATATACAAAATGCCACCGAAAGGACAATCCCACCCCTAAACTCTCCTCCACACTCAGCTCTAGCAATTACAGCGCTGCTGAGACAGATCAATGAACTGAACAGACACAGTGGAAAAGTAATCTAAGGGGAGGAGAAATTAACCTTCTGTCAGATCAGCAAGTTAAACCATCTCCCAGCCTCATGACCATCAGATCCCATACAGTGAATGAATGAGAGGGGGCAGGAGAGCCCAAGCACTCCTTTCACAAGTAGTTTAGACAGAGAAATTTAGACATAATATGAAGCAAGTTCTACAATGTCAAATAATCCAAAGAAAATATCAGAAAAAACAGTTTGTGAGTGAATGCAGAATATCTTAAAGATGACAAAATTCCAGAGAAGTTTTTTTTAAAACAAAGATTTACCTCATGTCTATGCAATACATATATGCTCAATAGAAAATACAAATGCACATGTATGTATGTCTATATGTTCATAAACACAGCCCTTAACCACTTCTAGGTACCCAGGGAGAAGGGTTTTTCCACTAAGGCTAAGTACTAAAGCAGTACACATAATAAACAAAAGTTACATCATAAAACCTCAACATTACCATCATGACCAGCATAACCTTACGCCTTTACGAGGAATGAAGTACTTAAAAATGCCTTACAAAATATTTGTACTTAATATTATGTTATTACATAACATTTACAAATGTAGGGCATTTTTCCTTCAAAATTCCACTAATGTGAGCATTTAGATTTCTTTAAAATGATTCTTTGCTTAGTTCTTTAATAAAATAGTTTGTTTTACAAGAAAATTACTTCTCTGCCAGTGTATTATAATCATTATAGCACAACTTTGAATAGTCCTATATATAAAACCCATCCTAAGTTTTCAACCCTCAAAAGTCTTCTTTTGAAAGACAAGTCAGCTTTGAGATTTCAAGATGCAGATGTCAAGATAAAGTCTATAAAAACAGTGCAATGGAGAAAAAGCACCAAGCACTCCTAAAAATGACTGCACAGACAAGCAGCCAGCTCACCAAGTCTGTAAGGACTGTATACAGTCTAACAAACAGGCAGGAATAGACAAGAAAACCTGCACTGTCCAAATACAATTTTCACACAGTTACCACCGGTACTGGACAATTCATTCATGGATTCGGATGTCAGACTTTATGTGGTCCCATCCTTTTCCAGATCATCTGACAAAAATATTTTCAACATTTTTTTCCTTACAGCCCTCAGAGTTCTGCCATAGCTACAACTCAAATTGCAAAAACTTTATATTAGCATAACTCTAGAAAAATCTTTTATTTGCTTGGGAGGTTTTAGGTTATTAAGCATCTTCCCTCCTAATGTTTCCACCTCCTAGCTTATTTCCTATGATACCACTTTTCCATCTTAAGTTAACTCAGGGATAGTGAGCAGAATCTTAGTCTCCATTGCATCCCAATAATCTTAGACAGTATTATTTCAGCACATCGAGCAGATTTAGTCTAAAAATAGTGCATGCATGGAGGAAACAGGCCTTGGTATATAAAAGAGCATTCTTTGTAGGACACTACAAAGTTTTCCCAACCCTAGCACAGATCTTGTTCCAACGAATAGAATGACAGCAAAGTGCTCCCCCTGCACTACTTCCCACCCTTCTATAATAAGGTATCACTTCTGGGATTCTCTTTTTTGAGGGCAGAATTTAAGAAGTGCTAAGACAAATGCTCCAGATCTTCACCTTTGAAGATTAAGTAAAAGCTAGACAAAATGAGAAGTACCACTATCAGAACAGCTTAATTACAGTACCATAAATAGATGTGGCCTACATACAAATTCTACAAATACATATTTAGATCTTCAATAGAGCACACTTGGTCAACACGAAATATATTTCATACGGTAAAAAGAGATAATTACATTCTATACAGGCAACACCTGCACAACAACAAAGGAAAGAAAACCTATTTCTGCAAGGTGACAACTGTTTCCATTTAAGAGGCACAAACTTTTGCATTCATCACAGCACATAGATAATATTCACAGGTTTAATAAATTAACTTGACCTTATGTATAGTTTTATAAGCCATTGGAATAAACATCTATATAAATAAATTCCTATTTCAAAAACCCCTTGAATTAAAAAAAAAAAATCTTTCCAAGTTGCATGGAATCTACACAGCACAGCAACACACTCTTACAGAATGGTTCCTTCTAAATCCTCTTTTCTGTTAGCCTTTAGGTTTGGGTTTTTTCCCCCTCCAACCTGCTAAATAAAGTCATATTTCCTGCTGACAGCAAATGATTGGTTTACCTTTAACTCTGGGGGGTTTAACTATCCATCCTTTAAGAAGCTTTGACAGTTTAACCTGCTGAGCTCACAGCACCCAAGGGAGGGCCTTACTTGCAGTTTTACTTCTTCTGCTGCTGACCACTAATACTGACTCCGCAGATAATGGATTTCAATAACAACCTCCTACAGGTTAACACTTCAGGTAGTATCCATGATACTGCTTTAATTAAGCTAATACATGAAGGTTACAGTTTGGTAGAAAGTTGTATTAAATTTGGCAGTGCTTACAATAGCAGGAAAAGTGCACATGTTCACCTGTCCAGTAGCTCTGGGACAAATTTGCCCACCGATATAATTCAGCTGGTTTAACTTCTTTTAATGTGGGCTCAATTTATTAATTCCACTTCCTCTAAATATGTATTTTCCCGGTATAACTGATAATTTCACGATGGATAGGAAATGGATGCCTCTAACCATGCTGAGCACAGAATGTGTCTACCTGGTATATAAATAGTCCATGCACTACAGTTAAAGGGTGCTGTGTTTGGTTTCTTTACTTTACAAGGTTTGGAGCATCCTGGTAACAGAAAATATTAGCATTTTTATTTCCTTGAAGCTAAGTTGCTAACAACAAATCTCATATTTTAGCAAGCTATTAATCATGTAAAAGCTTAAAGATGTTAAAAACATCTAGCTGAAAGTGGGAAATAATTCATATTTACTGAAAACAAGCATTTGACAAAATACAGAATCTTGCAGATTGGAGTGGCAGATGTTTAAATGCATTTTGCAGGCCAAGCATTCACTTCCTCTTTTTCAACACAGCACTTAAAAACACACATTCACTTCAAAAATAGAGGGGGAAAGAGGTTCTTGGTTTTAAAACTTGGTATTAACTTTACCTGCAAAAACATCCATTTGTTGGATTTCATTTTATTTTTTGTTAAAGTACACAATCTGACAGACACACTACAGAGTAATAATGAAGCAGCATGGGAGCCATTTAATATATTTCTTGATTAACTCATTGCCTGTCCAGTTCTCATTCAGACATGTGCCCACATGTCATAATCGTCATAACTCCCATCATCCCTCCAGTTAACACACAAGCTCCTTGATTAGTGCACAACTCCCAAACGAGCCACTGCTAATGCTAAATAATTCCCTTCAGCCTCCTGCGACTGTACCGCAGGCTCTCCAATTAAATATAATGTCTCTGATGAGCCATATTAATACAGACAAATTCCTGACAGAGATTCTAGCCCACTCATTTCCACCAAAGAAGCAACTGAAATAAAAAGAAGAAATCTGTGTACATAAAAATTAGCCAAAAGAACAATTTTGCCATGAGGTTTTAATTACAAAACTTTGCTGTCACAAGTATGTTATTCTTGGAGGTATCTGGAAAACCGGCATATTACTACAAGTTTACTGATAAATGGCAATGAGTAAATTACCATTTTAATAATTGAAAAGCAAGCATGTAAAACAGATAGCTTTTCAATCAGTTAATTACAATTAGCAATATCTAATCACATGTGATAAAATTAACTCAGATCACTTTCCACTTGTATAGCAATTATATTCAGCCAGCCTTGTGCATTAAGCATTATTTGAAATATTGGCATAGCTGTACACACCTACACAGAGTTTTTTCAGGTAATAAAAATATTTCACTAATGACGCATCCCTAAAATTTTCAGAACTTGTACCAAGAAACTACTGTGCCTGTTAAAAGCCTGTTGCAGTAGCACAGATTATGTAGTGAAGTCCACATTTTTAAAGATATTTATATATGTACCAAGCAACATTAAAATATTTTAATACTATAACAGATCCAGTCATGGGTCAAATATAAAAAAGCCAAATTATAGTAATCTCCCACTTTAAAATGGGAAGAGTCACTGGAAAATCTAACATTTTCAGTGTACACTGAAATTCCTCAACACTTAACTCAAAATAGCTGCCATTAGCTGCAAATTGACTGTTTGGATTTTATGAAAATCATAAGGAGTTCCCAATCCTTACAGGAGAGAGTCTAATGTCCTTAACCCTACTGCTGACCCTCTTACTAGAAGAGATATCAACAAAGGACATGTAAATAGACTGTTGCAGAAGTATCCTTTAGCAGTTTAAAAATATTGCTTGCAACTGCACAAATTGTAAGATATTCAAATAACCCCCATGAAATTTTGATAAGCTCTTCCCCAAGGTCCTTGCACCTTCATCCTTACACTAATGCACTTCATCTTCATTTACCTGATCATTAGTTTCCAGTTTGTTCAGCTGGAAACCAACACACACTAATTACTTTGACATCACAAAGTCCTATCTGTCTTCACCACCTCCCCAGACAGCAGGGAGAAATTATCAAGGGTAGGCATGATAATATCCTGATAAATGATGATTCACATCACCTCACTGTCAATCATCCAGAAGTGCTCACGCAAGATACCACTCAATCTCATTACTGAATCCTAGGGCTAAGAGTACAATACACACCAGGAGTCATATTTCAAACAGCAGGCCACCTGGATAAGATGCAGCTCTCAGAGATTTTCATGAATTTTGTTGGCTTTTTGTTTTAACACGGTAAATGTCAAATATTCATCTATTTTACTATGTGCATATAGGCTGGCAGAAAAGGACATGCTGAAAGCAAGGCAATTCATCTCAAGGGTTCAAGTGAGAAAAACAAAACCTATGTTCTTCGGAGGGGAAGAGAAAGACAGGTAAATTTCCTTAATTTAAGAAGAAAATTAATCAACCTACCTAAAGTTTCAAAGTTCAGTTTCACAATTTAAGCACCCTTCCTGTTGAAACAATATAAATGTAATCAGAGCTCTGAAAGAAGAAATGCAATCTTTGAAACTCATTGACATATGCAAAGTTCACTTTCCGTGACAGAAAGCAGATACAAGTAAAAACAATGGTTTTGCATCAATAAATAGCTGATAGGGGCGGGTGGGGTGATCTGTCAAGAAGCAAAATCAGAACTTAGTAGTAGCTGCTTTCTCAGAAAATATTACATCTTTCCCTACTTCCAAAATAGTGTCATCCTTCCATCTCCCTCAGTCCAATTACATATATAACTAAAGCAATCCCTAATGGTAAAGCCCAGGGCTTGCTATCTAGCACAGAATCTAAGAGTTGTTCTTGATGTTAAGGAGTGAACAACAAACACCATCATCTCCTAGGTCTGTAATACTGTTTTCTTGCCCAACATAATCACACACCATCGCTAAACTTGCACAATATCATCATATTCTTCAATGGATGGTGCATCACTTATGCAACAGATGAAGGAGAAAAGAAAACAATAGTGAAAGAATATGGGGGGAAAGTGTGAGGAAATTCCACAACCATGTCTGCTTGTGCTAGGTATTGTCAGGGAGAAAAAATACAGCCAAAACTAAGGACCAAATACTGAGAACACTATAGAAAAAACAAAGAGCAGACAGCAGAAGAACAAAGAAAGTACAAAGATGCACATTCTACCATCCCACAGTATTCTGGCTGAAGACACTTTAAAGATTCAATGCAAGCCAGAGCAGCAGGGCGCTCTCTTGCAGGTATGGATGGTACTGCTGCCACAGGCACACTGGTTTTGCATCCAGAGACTGCCTGCCCACACTGTGCCTGAACTTGGCAGGAACCCTCACACACACTTCCTCGCACCTCCGCTGCCCCAGACTGTTTGAAATACGATCACAGGCTCACAATGAAACCCTTGTCCCATTTCAAAGTACTCTCCCCCCGTGGGGCTACACAGGACAGGCAGCAACCTACAGGCTCCTGTTCAGATAATGTTAACATAACATTTTTCAAGGAGAAACTCAGAGGTTTCTCCTTCAAATGTTCTAAGTGTTCTAAAATATATGTAAATGCAAATATAACAGAAAAACGCTGAATGAAGTCATTTAGGTGTGGATGCACTACATACCTGAGACACACACCATTCAGAGTCTACTTTTCAAATCAAGTGTGGATCACTAACAAAGTTCAAAACCCAAGAGCTCTTCACAAGCTTCCTGTCAAAACAGTCTCCTTAATAAAAGCCAGTTTCTAGTCCACATATGCACACAGATTTCTCACTCTCAAATCTATGACCCACACCCCTCACCTCTTTGGCTTATCAAACGTATCTTACCAACCCTACCAATCATTCCAAGTACAACAGATTCTACAGCAACTTGTGCAAGAAATGTTAACCACCACATGCTTGAACAATGGAATTTGAAGCATTTTGCCCTAAAGAACCAGAGAGTCTGAAAATAAGACATAACATCTTCACTCTAGCACATGAATCAGGGCAAAATTATGAGCAAAACCAGAACCTTTTTCCACTGAATGCAACCTCAGTGCTTTCCTTCCTATCTTTAGAGGAGGGCTGCTATGGAGAGAACAAATATAATAACAACAAAATTGAAAGTATCACTCCAAACAAGCTTAGAAGTTAAAAAATTTTACAAGTGTTGTTCTATTATGAAATTCATGCATAAGTGAGTTAAATTTTCATTTTAACTTAAAAGTAAACAGCCACCTTCATCCCAGACTTACCACACCTCTGGTTTCTTAAAGAGCATGTGGTCTATTTGTGCTGTGAGAAGGCTACTGTTGACTTAACTGCTTGAAGGCATAAACAGAAATTTCTTCTGCAGAAAGAATACTGGTGCAGAGAATACACAGGCATGCATGCATGCCTGCCTGCACAATGAATTTACAAAAGTTAATTTGTTAGCTTTACTCACAGAAGTCTGAGGGTAGGAAATTGTAATAGTAATTCTATGCTTTAGTTCAGCTGATGGGCTTCCTTATGTTAGAGCTTTACAAAAAAAATCTTAACACAGCGGTGTCACTTCTTGAATCTCAGCAGCCTAATTAAAAAAATTAGCTTTCAGAACTAATTGACAGAAAACACACATTATAGTTTTTGTTAGTTAAATTGGAAAAGAAAGTTCTCTGCACAAAAGAGCAAAAAAACTGGCACAGAGGCAAATTTTATTATCAGACAAATACTGAGTTAGACACATTAAGACATAAAAAACCTAAACCTTTCTCTTAAGTTATTGAAGTTAACTTGCAGCAGAGTACAGTATTTCCTCTAAAGGAAAAAAGAAAAAAGTAAATGGGAAACTGCTGTCAATAAGTGTAAGTACTGCAGAGTTCACAGTCTAAGTTTATCTGCCAGTTCTGAGCTCTACAGATACTGAACAAGAAGCACATGACAAAACTTCATGCTCAACCCATAATCAAGAAGGATACTAAAAACTCTTCAAAATATTCAACAAGTAGAAATCAAATACAAATTACATTTTAATTAACTATCACAAGAAAAACAAAAACTACATTTCCTATTCAAATTCAGGTTATTAACAAAAAAACCCTATCAATCACACATCTAAAATCACTCCCACATTCGTCATAACTTTGTATTTACAGAGAACAGTAATCTATTTTAGGTAGCTACAGACCCTCTACATACTCTTATCACATAAAAGCTAGCACCTAAAAAACATGAAAGAACATTAAAATTATAAAATCAAGTAGCAAAATCCTTACTAGCACTAGTCTTGTAAAATAAAGCTTTGAATTCCTCATTTAAATACTGCATAGAGAATCACCAGTTCCTGAATTTATCAAGTATTACAACCAACATTAAAAATGGCTTCTCAAACTAAAAGTACAGGAGATGTAACAGTGGTTTCTACAATTCTCAAAAATTTTGCAATGCTTAACAAGGTAAACAACACAAGCGAACACATAAATAGTAAAGTTTCAATCTACCTAAAATTTAGGTACAAGCAAAGCAGAATCTTGCTGAAAGCATAAGAGAAAAACAAAAGAACAGCAATGGGTTTTCAAATCCCCACAGCCAGTCGCTGTGGCAGACAGTGAGGCTGCCCAAGTTCGACCATTCTACATTTCACTCTCTTTTACAAAAAGGAAGGTTCACAAAACTCAGGGTCTGATTTTATCAGGCAACAGCGCTCAAAGGCAGCCCCTCAGCCACAGTCCCTTCCCTCTCACATACACAAGGTTTGCAGCTGCTAAATGCATACAAGGCAGCAGTACTAAGTCATCCACACTCAAAGGCGCTGGGGATCCTTTCTCACAGCAAAAGTGAGTGACCTAGGAAGATGCCAACAGGCAGCCCAAGCTGGGCAGGCTTCCAGCACCAAGCCTTCACTGCACCAGCCGGCAGACCTGCCAGAGCCCTAATGCTACCGAAGTGTCACAGTACCTAAAACTTGTTATCACAGCTTTTTTGTTTTTGCTGTCTGCTCCCTCCCCAGGTTTTTTTTAAGCTTTTTTTTTTTCCCCCATGTTAGTCTCCAACACATTCCAAGTACAGTTTCTCACCTCCACAGAGCACAAACATTAGCCAGGCAATGCAATCACCTTTGTTATATTCAGGAAAGGCCTTTAAGGAAAAAAAAAAAAACTGAATCAGGGTCAGCAAATTAACTTTTTCTTGGGTTCAGGAGGATTTCTAAGAGACTGATAGTTCCAATACTTAAACCAGCAGCAGCATCCATAATTGCTAGTTAAGCATAAGAGCTGTGCAGGCTGGAACAAAACCATCTCCCAAAAGTTGAACTGAAGAGCTTTCAAACAGCTAAAGCACTATATACAAAACTGAAAAATATTAACGATAAGATCAACAAAATTATATACAAAAGTTTGTCATAAACATGACTTAAAATTAAACTTCCCTGAATATTACTCTTGAAATTTTACACTCAAGTTTTATTAAAATTAAGATACAAGTGGAGGCTTACGTGTACTTTTATTATTACCTTTTTATACCTTCTCAGAATCACATCAGTGTTTTGGTAATTTTATTATGCAACTGAAAATCGTCACTGAAAAAAGCTTCCCCAAAGCTGAACCTGATAGTTCTACTACAGGTGGCAAGCCATTTAAAAAAAAACATCCCCCAGGTAAAAAAAAAAATAAATTAAATAAATAAACACCACAGGTCATACTTCAATAATAAGCTTTTAAGTTATCTGTGAAGAGGCTTCCTTTTCTCATCAAATATGCTGCAATAAATGATCAAAGAGATAGCATCTTTCTTTCACATTGCATAACCAAGGACTATTGATTGATTAATCATGTATTTGCCCATTTGTCAACATAATACAAATAAACTTAGTCTGTTTTGTCTTGCAAGTTCTTCTCCCACCTTGTGAGCTTTTTAAAAAAGCAATAAATAAAACTGAACAACAATTATCGCTGGATGGGACCTCTAAGACCTGATCAAATTTTTCAATCACTTAGTAGTTTACCTAAGTTGACTACCTCACAAATTCAGCAACTATGCAAAAACTTCCTCCTGTCCCTTCACATACTTCAATATATAGTCAACACCAGCAGAGCTTTGGTTTCCTTAATTATGCCCCCGCACACTCCATCTCCAGGAAACCTATCCCTGCCTTCATCTGCTCTATACATTTGAATTCTGCCCAAGTTCCTCTGCTTGAAGAAGACTATACTGAATATAAACAAGCTCTCCTGAGCCACTTTGACTTCCAAAACAGCCTTTCATGACACCCTGGCAATCAAATCCTTGGCTTGGGAAAAAAAAAATTGCACTTCCAAAGTCCATGGTTGCAGTTCTGCAGTTTCTTCTTGGGAACCTAAATCTAAACATTCCAGAGTAGTCTCAGGCTTCACATCCCTGATTACCTGTTCCCTCTTTGTAAGAGGTCCAGCACAGCATCTCCTCTAGTTAACTCAATCATTTGTGTCAAAAAAAAAAACAAAAACAAAACAAAACAAAAAAAACCACCACCAAACCAAACACATTCTCCACACATTCAAGAAGACTCCTCAATTCTTTTCACTCTGTCCCACATGTGTACTAGTGTCTGGGAATGATGACATTTTCCTCCAGTTTTCTAGAGATGACTTTATCTCCTTCCTATTCGTGATCAGGTCTGTGGCATCCAACACCACATGGCCTAGTGGCAGGAGTCAGAGCCTCCCCTGGACTGCAGTTCTCTATCCTCCACTTACTCAAGCATTGTCTCACACAAATCTGTTGGCTCTGCAGCATCTCTGCAAAGAGCCTGTCAGTCTGTTTGTCCTTCCTGATCCTGCAAGTCAGCTCATCTCCTCCCTGCAGCTCAGTGCCTGAACCAGAGCACAACTCACATATATGGGCCCCTAGCTCCTACTCTCAGTCTCAGGGAGAAGCACCAGGCAATTGCTGGAGTCCAAGACATGAAAGATCACAGCCCTGCTCCTTCTACAAACTTTTTAATACCAACTTATGGCTGCTGAAGAGATTTATGATTAACATGTGTTCAGTTACTCAAATATACTTTTCTTCTACTCTTACAACATGGTACAATAATGAATTAATGAGAGCATGGGAAAACTTCTGCAGGGAGTATCATAAGAAACCAAACCCCAATATTTAACTAATATTAGTTTCAAAGCATCCTTTGGAAATATAGTGTTGATATCATACAAGAACAGACGAATATCTATTAAAAAGTTTTATGAAAGAAATTGCACCATACAAACAAGTGCTAAGCCCCCCTGGCTTCTTGCTAAATGCATACAATACCAGTTTGATGCAGGGCCCCCACCCAAGGTCTGGTTACAACTCAGAAGAGCTCTCTTGTAGTCACCAAACTGGCATCTTCACCATACACATGTGCCTGCCCCCTTATAAGCATACATGCAGAGAAACAGGACCAGAGCTACCCACAGATTTTTATATATCCATATTAGTAAAAAAAAAAAAAAAAGAAAAAAAAAAAGACAAAACCAAGAACATTCCCAAGTAAATACCAAGGTATACAGATTTTCATTAATTAGCCACTAGACATTCACATGAACAAAACTTAATAGAAGCCCTTTAACATTCTTCAGGATGTCCTCCATTCAGCATGATGACAGAGCACTAGAAAGGAGGAGTCCAAATAACAAGAATTCAGTTGCACACATCTGGAAAGTAATACTTCGTGTGGGACCATATGACAAAGACACTCAACAGGAGAAATTTTAAGCTGCCTTTTTATTGTTGTTGTTCTCAGGACACAACTACTGCCAAGGTAAGTAAAAAAATACCCTACAATATCTGCACTAAGGAAAGTCACCTGACTCTTGAGAAAATGTCTGTAGCATACTTAGATAAGAATCTGTCAAAAAGTGCCACCTAACAAGAGCTGGAAGACCACCTGGTCATACCTGTTTTGATGCAACAAGACAAACCAACTGCACTTCACTGTACTGACAGCTGTATGCAGCAAGAGAGCTATTATAAACTAAGATTACAAAGAAATTGCAAAGGGATAAAAACAAATTCATGATTTTTCAACAGGCTTTCTAGGTCAGGCATTAGTCTAGACTAAGATTTCTGTATTACTGCAAAAAAAGGGTCTTTGAAGATGAAAAAGGAAGAGTACATCACAACTTTAGTCAGGCAGCTCAGACTACTCACATGGAAGAAAGGATGTAAAGAACTGTGTCCCACCTCCCTTTTTTTCCCCTACTCCCCTCTTCCACAACGCTGTGACTCACTGCCCCAGACAGGTACCATCAGTGCCCCTCTGAGCCTATAGCTGCTTCTCAGATTCATTCATAATGCTTCAGGAAGCGACACATGGAATAAAACACACGCAAACAAAATTACAGGAGATCAATCTTGGAAATACACTTCCTGGACAGGGATGCTCCCTTGCTACAAAAAGCAGACAAGGGAGATAATATGCTGTCACAAATTTGTCAACAGCTAAGCCACATTAAAAACAATTTCACTTTCAGAACTGTCAGCACCCTACTTTACAAGGCCAGTAACATTACAGGTCAACAGGTGAGCTGACATTAAACACCAGCTACAAAGGGACTGTGAGAGTTTATGCCATGCTATATATCCAATTAAAGTCCAGGAATGAAACCTGAAGCATTGCCCAATTAGCACAGCAAGACAGAGGCAGAAACCAGAAGGTACTGTATCTAAACAGAATACATGCATTTCTATAAATCCAAGTCTCCACTCAGTACACCTATTACCTTGCACCAACTAGTCAAACACTGATTACCATTCTTCCTCTATAATAAACAAGATACATTAAGGGTTTGGGGGGGGGTGGTTGGTTTCAAACAGCTAGCAAAGGATGCTCATTGCTGCCTACAGACAATTCAGCAGTAATAAGTAAAACAGTATCTCAGACTCATCCTTTATATAGTGTTTCCTTGTTGAAAGTAAACAAGTGACAGATGCTTTTTGTGAACAAGGAAAAGAATATAACCCAAAACCACACCACCTGTAAAAGTGACATATGCATCTATACCTTATACCTCACAAATTTTATCTTCATTTCCTGTCTCCGATCTCGAGTTTTTCAATCTTTCAGACACCTCCTAAGCAATTCAGTTTCTTGTTTAACACTCCTCTCAGAAAAATGGCACCAGGATCTCATCTGTGGAATCCCAGACTCCACAATTGCCTGGCAGCTGTTTGTTGAGCTATACAGCTAACAACCAAGTAAAGCATCTAGTTTTAAATACAATGTTTCTTGCAAGGATCTTTTAAGATGTCTCTGCTCACCAGCTCTTCCCATAGTGTGAACCTGTATCTCTGATACCTATTTCCTTCCCTGCTCCCTTTTCCCCACATCCTCCACTATTAGGATGTGTGATGGCACTAACTCAAGACACTAAATCTACACTTGCCTCTCAAAAGCTTAATCAGGTATTCATTCTCCTTGTCCCCAACCATGTGTCCCGATGCCACCAGCTCTAGCATTCATTAACCTATGCAAAGAGCCACATCAGCTTGCTGATCCACATTTCTTTCTTTCCTTTTCCCCACTGTTCTCATACAGATAAGCAGCCTGGATCCACTTAACAAAAAGTTGCACATCTAGTAGGTACACAAAAGATAGAAAGGACGAGAACTACTCTTAGCAGACAGCACAGCCTTACACTGTTTTCTAATCTTCTAAGTACTTGTGAACATTATTCACAGAAAACCTGCCTTAGGTCCCTCTCTGTCTAGAGCTCATGCAAATAGTAAAAAGAAATTCAGACCAGGGCCTGCTCACCAGTATTTACACCCACATAGACAAGAAATTAGAGATAGTATTATCAAATAGTATTGTTCATCAATAGTGCCTGAAAACAGACCATCTTTGAATAACCTCAACCACGGCTGATACCAAATGGCACAACTGGGACAATATGAACCACAGGAGCAACGAATCTGCACAATTAAGTAGTTGCTGCTGAGGACACAAGTGAAGGATGAAGTCAGGAAAGAGACAGGACACTCTCAAAGCCTCAAAAGAGGAATCCAAGGGCCCTTATGTTCTGTATCCAAGGAGATGAGGCAGCAGGAAACCATGCCGCTGCAGCCCCTCTCTTACAGAGGAAGATGGTAAAACTATTTTTTTTTTTGGTCACACTGACAATGTACAGTTGCATTAAAATTAGTACATACAGCACTTTCCACCACCTCTGGAAAGGTCTAGAGATCAGCGCAAGGAAAACAGGCTACAACAGATGTACATCGACTTGGTTTCTTGGGGAAATCCACCATAATAAGGACAATAAGTTTGAGCCAGAATTATGGCAGCCAGAGCCATTGATCCAGAACTGCTAATGGCAGTGACATCAGCACATACCTGTGGCTTCAAAGGAAGGAACTGCCTGCTCTCCGCCACTGCTGCCCAAGAGAGGCAAATCTCTAGAACAAGTGAAGCTTAATGACTTCAGCCCAGCTCAGCCTAAAGCTTAGACCTGACCACTGAGATGCCAGTTCATCTCTCCAAACCCCATAGCTCTGGGTACAGCATCAGAGCCCTACAGACAACCAAAGCAACAAAAGTCACTTTACTGGCCTACCCCCAACTCAGTTTGCTTCTATACATGGCTACAGCATCTGTCACACATTCCAATAAAATATTTTAACATTAAAAAAATCAGTAGAAAAAAGTTTTAACTAACTTGACCAATAAGGTGTCTGGTGTGTTCAGAGCATGGAAATAACCCAGCACAAGATCAGAAAAGTGCCAGAGCACCAGGAGGGCAGTCCCATGTAAGTAATTAGAGTGACTTCAGTACACATCAATATTTAAGTTCAAAACCACAACTGCTTTTTTTTTTTTTTAAAGAAAATCTCTCAGTCATCCCCACTTAAAACACATTTGTCTCCAACACACAGCTATCTCAAAGCACATGAACCAGATGCCTGCCTGGCACATCAAACCACCACAAGCTGACACTGAGCCCTCAGCACCAGACTAGAACCAATCACACAGAGATACTAAAAGGCAGAAAGGAAGAACACCACATCTTCAGCATGAACCACTGCACTCCACAGACACACTCCTGTTACTCCACACTACCTACTAATGTAGACAGTCATCAGCACCCTCAGAACCAGCACTTGACTCTCCAATGCACTGAGGATATGCACCGTTAAGCTGCAATTAACTTTGCTGACTGGGCTTCCACATTTTTCTCTCCCAAGGGTAATTCAGTACTTCTGACAACAGCCACTTTACCTAAATGAGCTTTGTGACAGGAAATTATTTTAAATTCATGCATTGATCCTTCAAATAAATCAGCTTGGTAATTAAATAACCATCCCCACAAAGGTCAAAAGATCTGGTATCAATTCCTTCTTTACAACATACACTTTCCACCTCCAAAGTAGTGTCCCCAAAAGGGCTGCAGTGTGACACTTAAAGCATTCTATTCTACATTCTTCCTCTGCTACTCAGTGGTAGAGTTTCAACAAGAATCCAACAAAAGTGACATTTCAGCTTAACCATCAAACAATGCAACAGGAGTCTGACTCATTCCAGAGGTCATATATGCATTTCACATCATCCTATCACTGATTAAAACACACTAAAAAGCTGAAACTTTAGGATTCTAGAGCTCTGATGAGCCCTTCCAACTTTTAAAGTTACAGATCAAGCTTGCATTTTTCGTTACAGCCAATGAAAAACTAATTACTGCCTCCAGCAACCCACTTTAGTTTCAAAGCAATGATAAACTTTAAAAAAAAAAAAAAAAAAGCAGATTACTTGGCAAGCAAGATACAATTCTGAACAAAAGCACACTCCTTCCACAGAGGTATTTCCCTTCATGGGATGACCACCACCTGCATTTCTCATGCTTTACAAAACTGGTCAGTAGTTCACTCAATAAAGCATGGGGACAGGATAGTAACATCATCCCCTCTGGTGAAGCGACGAGCAACATGATGTCTTGCTTTTGAAAAAAAAGACAAATACATTGAAGGAAGTGCAAAACAGTAACACAAACCTGACCCTAACATTTCCTTGGTATGACCTGGCCCACTCCTGTTCTGCACACCTTGCAAACACCACCACTGAGGAAGAATGAATTTCTCTAGAGAGTACATGGAAGCAAAATCCATTCTATACACTCTGGACAACAGCCCAGGAATCACATATTTCAGAAAGGCATTAAAATACTAGTTTTCTTTTCATATATATACTCAAAACAGATCTCTCCAAGTTTTCTGAGTACAAATCCCTGAAATGCCACTGGGAGACCATGAGCTCAAAATGACTGAATTTCTAGTTTTGTAGCAGATGATGGAAGCTTTGCACATTTTAAAAGACAAAACAGGGGAAAAAAAAAAAAAGAGAATTTGGACAAATGTTAAAACTTCAAGTTAGTTACAAGTAAATAAAACTCCTCAGTTTTAGATAAACTTCCACTTTTCAAACTAATTAATTTTTTTAGATTAAAACTTAAATGCCATATTCCCCTCCAATACTTACTTTTGCCACCTAGATTTCTTAAGAACAGAAGAACCTGACAGCATCCCGTTAAGCTATAGAGAAGTCTTCAACAAAATTGTAAGTTTTTATTGTTTCAGAAGAAAACTCATATTACTCACTCAAATTCATTCAGCTCAATACAGACATGGTATTGAAACTTAAAACCCTAATCAGCTTTGCAGTTTCCCTAAACCAGATTTTTCCCCAGCCTCCTTCTGAAATACTGTCTCAGACTCCAAGCTTTAAAAAAAAGAAATATAATTAAGAAAGGAATATAGATTGTCCCTTTTGAGTTAATTTATATTTTCAATTTTCTGTCACTCAAAAGACTACAGTTTCTGGAGAACAGCTCAATTCTGTGCAATTACTTTTACATCAATAAAAGCATTTGCATTATTTTTTGTTTTATATTATGCGGCAGAACAAGATTTAGAACAGGCAATTTAATACAATAACACCTGAAGTCTTAAGTAACTGATAGGAAAAACCTTATATGAAAGAAGTGTAACTCACTGCCTACTACTCTGTTAAGTTTTAGGAGTTTACATTACTTTCCCATGGGATTTTTTCAGTCATTTATAGTTCATTGCTTCATATGGCTATAGCATCCCTGCTGTGTTAAAAAATGCCAAGTAAAATTATATCTCATTCACTGCTTTATGCTATACCTTCTTTTGTTCCGATCCAATTAGTGAAAGCTTGTTTTTCATTTATCATACTTTTAGCTGATTACATTAGGCATTATAATAGTTCTCTAGCTTTCCTTGACAATGTTTGCACCATCAGTGTTACATTTATGGTTGAGGAGGCTCTTTCATCTTAACCCTCTATTCCAATCAGTTCAGGGGGAAAAGTACATATGATTACTCTTGTTCAGATGAAACTTCTTCACTTGTTTTCTCATATCAAAAATAATTCCACCCGATGCTTTAATTAAAAAAAAATCTGAATTTTACTGGTCCTTCCCCACTTTACCTATTCAAGTGAAAGGAAGTAGTGTTTTGAAAGTTGAACACGAAAGTTAAAAAAAAACCAACAAAACTCAGCATTTTGAACAGTACACAACTTTTTTCCTCTGCTTTCCCCAAAATAACAGATGCAATAAAAGAGTATTAGCCACTATTTTCAAGAACCCGAAAGCACCCATTATGACCTATTTTTTTCAAAATATTCAGTACCACATGAGCAACTGTAATGCTCTGTGGGGGTCTCAGCAGCCATTTTGTCAGGCTGTTTTTCCCAACCACCACAATTATTTTTACTTCAGGACAGTTGTTTAAGCAGCAGCTTCTCTTCCGCAGCACAAATAACTTTAGACAGCCTCTTTTCAACAGTTCACACACCCTCCTACCTCCACAAAACTAAATGCAATTCAATCCCATTTAATACCATTTCCATCTATCTGTAAATTTGCGTTAATACAGAGGTATCCAAAAGTCTCTAAAGTCACACATCTCCTTTTAAGTTTTGTTCTCTTCCCTATCACCACAACAATCTTCACCTATAAAAATCTTTCAGATCTTTGATCATTTTTTAAATTAATAGCACAAAGCAGTATATTTTGTTATTTGTATCTTCTGTCTCCAGGTAAGCTTTATTTGGTTCTTGGCAGGTTGTTCCATTTTTGCCACATTCCCAGTTTATAATACTCCTCTCTGCTGCTTCCTCCTCCTAACAGCAAAGTTTTAATTCCTTGAAATGAAAATTCATTTGTGCTCTTACAGGCTAGTGACTAGTTTTATCTATTAATGGTAAGTACATCCACATTGATATTGCTCTAACAGCATACTCAAGACATTTGCCATGGTGCTCCACAGAAACTAAGTGTGAAGAACAAGAGAAACCTGTGTCATGGAAAGTTTATATGTATTTTGTCTATTCCCACCATCTCTATTCAGCATTGTAAATTCCACAAGGATTTCAGGTAATTTTAAAATTTAACAAAAAATAAGGAAGGAAAAATTGAACATTAAACCAAAAAAAATCTAAAATAAAGCTCTAGGATAAGATAACTCACTTTCAAGTATTACAGTACCTTTATTCAAAGACCATTCTTTTAAGACTATGTATACAATTCCTATACAAACATTAGTGAAAATGCCTGCTTGAATCACTTATGCACATCACTAGATAAGGAATAAATTACAAGCTACCACTGAAGAGCCTGAATTGCTAAATACCTTGTGATAACCGTTTTCTTTCTCTCCTTAAATATTTAGAGAGCATGCAGAAGGAACTTTGCTTCTGTTCAATTTCAATTGTGTCTTCAAACAGTATGACAAAGCCAGAGAGAAGTAACAGACCGACTGGACTGCCCTCCTTTTACAGTTATATTTATTACAATGAACTCATACTACAAGTATCAGGCTACCTGCTTTTCAGTGAGTAGCTATATGGATGATAGGCAATGTTATAAGGAGCTCTTACTACATCTCAAAGGTTACTCCAAGTTCTAAACAGAAAATGTATCTACTGCAGTTAGTGCTACTTCTAAACATGTTAATAAAAAATTATTTTTGCAAGATATCCCTACCTAATCTGGTCACTTAAAACCAGGTCCCACTACTTTTAGTAAAGACAAACAGCATTGGGATGGGCAACTAGTTCAATCACATGTCTTTACATTTATTTCTGCCTTTGGTTCAGCGACCATCATCATCAGGGTAACTGCCTATCATACTCACTGTTTTTGCAATACAACCCATGAAGGACTGAGATATCCTGTCAAGCACAAAATCAAAAGAATATTCACAACTCTCTTGCAGTACCCCATCACTAAACAAACAGGTTTTTCCTAGCTCCATGAGGACAGAGGTTCCTTTGGCAGGTTGCATCAGCTCCCAAGAATGACTTCAGAGCATTTGAGATTTTGCTACAACTGGTACAACCTAGAAGGATGCTGTTGATGAAACCTGGACAGAATTATGGACAACTGTTGTTGGTTACTTTATGGTAAGTAACAGCATCAAAGAATTTGGCCTGTGAACTCATCAGCCAAGGTCATCCAAACTGGCAATCACACACATCACTGGAATGGGCCAGGTCATCCCCACAATGAATAACTGGAAGTATCCAAGTCACTAAAACAGACAACATTAACTACCTGGTGCAAGCACACAAGGTAGTGACTGAAGGATTTATGGCAGACATAAACAACATGTATAATTAGACCCAAAAACCTAGCTTAGACTTAATACCACTACCTTAAGTATATAGAGTAGTTTTTCAAGCAGCCTTCCTCTCATTTTCCTTTAAATACCTGGAGCTTCTTCAATGCACACAGCTAATGCTTAACCTTGCACAAGGTTTGGTCAATCTTTAGGTAAGGATCCAAAGAGCTAAGCAGACACTACATCACCTTTACAGCATTTGTTAGGGCCTCATCTCTTGTCCGTAAATTCAGAATGTCAGCATCCCCTTTAACACAGTTAATGTTACCTTTATGAACTGCCATGAGTATATTAATGCATTTCTGAGAAACTAGCTCCCTTTCTCTTGGGAACTATTACAAATTAAAGACTCTATTTGTATTTTAAAACTAAGACAGCACTGTAGATCAAAGCAGCACAGACATATTTTCAACTTCCTTTTTGTAATGTACTATTTGTACACCTTTCCCCCTAAGGTCATGAGTTGTATTTCTTCATGACATTCTTACTCTCTCATTATGTTCTTCAATCTTGGTTCCTACTTACTGCTTTCAGATTTTTGCATAGCCTCCAGTTTATAGCAGAATCCACACAATAAACAGCCACACTGGAGAGAAGACCAATTCATTTTTTCAAGTCTATTATGGACTGGTGAAAGAACATGTGGGGGTTTTTTACACAGCTTTTTAAGTCTATTTTCAGGATGAATTCATGCCACTGAACAAGGCTATGCAGTGCTGCTAAATAGTGAATCCATTTATCCTAACAGCAGATATTATATACATAAGATGGAATTCAAGTACCCATCAGCATGCTTCAGTTTTACTAGAGGAATCATAGATCACACAGAGTAGTTAGTATTCATATTCACATAACCTTTGGCTTCCAAAAGAATTAGAATTTATCATGACGTCTGACATCCACCCGTTAAGAATTCATTTCACAAACCACTGAGCACCCACAAGCTACTACATTACCAGTTATGGCTACCAGTTGAAATCCAGACCAAGTGTACTTTCCATTCATCTCAAAGAAAGAATTACTTGGCACAAAAATCCATCAGTAGAGCATTTCAGAAAGTCCCATTTTAGTCCCTTGCTTGGTCTACAGCCTATTCATATGAACTGAGCTGGTCATGTAGTAATAGAACCACAAAGGGACTCAAAAGTCCAAAACTCCCAACAGTTCTCACCTTTCACGTAACTCTGAAAACACTTAAGTTCTAACTGCTTTCAGATTTCATCAATCATGTCTGTTTTTCTAATGTTGAGAAACTCGCCACCTATATTCACAAGTCCTGTCCTGCATAAAATACACTTTTTTCTCTGGTAGCTTGTCTGAGCAACTTTTTATTAACTCATAATACAGGATTTTAACTCCCTTTCAGATTTCAACAAACTTTCCTGGGACATGGGAGTACCCCCAGTCATTTCTCCTGCAGCAGTTCCTGCAGGCAAGGAATAGTACTGTGTTCTCTCTAGTGAACAAGAATATGCATGTATGACTACACTTGCTGTTATACCACACAAGAAATCATCCTCCTATTGTTGCCATGAATGACTTCAAATATTTCTAAACTAAAGAAGAGACTATGAAACCTGAAAATGGGCAAGACAGGTACCTTACTTGTCTAGAAAGCCATTTTACCACCTTCCTGCCATGCTGCTGAATACTGAAGGCACATTAATATTCTCATCAAATGGAACAGCTCCATTAGGCCTGTTTAACACACCTGGTAGAAGAGGACATTTCTCTGGAAAGTGACAAGCAATGAAAAAGATTTACCAGGCACAGGAAAAATTTATACTAAGCTCTATACCTTCTTCTAGGATCCACTCTTCATTGCCTTTTTGTGCATATTAGCAAAACAAAATTTAGGTTTCACTGCCATTCTCACACTTGGTGCACACTTCTACCTATGTGCAGGTATGTCTAGCTTAATCCACATAAAGACAAAGGTACACAAGCAAAACACAGAAGAGTTGACAGAAAAAACATGCTAAACACTTGTCCAATCCTTCCCCCACCTCGGTATCTCCATCCACTCAGTTCAAGCACATAGAGGAAAAGGACATATACAAATGTACTTCAGAATTGCCAACATGCCTACCACAATAATCAACAAGCCCACATAACAGCTGCAAGTATTGCTGAATTACTAAAACTTCATCTACCACTTGAATTCAAGTAGTACTCACAGCATTGGCGTCGACATCACTGTGTATGGCAACTGTTTTAATCCCCATCTTCTTACACGTTTTGATGACCTACCATACAAGAAGTGACAATTACCAATATTTAAATATCAATAGTTTTAGAATTAAATGTCAAAAAATTAAAAGGTTACATACTTACTCGGCATGCAATCTCTCCTCTGTTGGCAATAAGGAGTTTTTCAAAAGTCTAAAGGGAAAAGAACAATAAGAATCTCAAGAGACAAACAGACCACAAGTTTTTCTCCCCCCAGAAACATGGATTCTTTTCTCCTCCGCTTCCACTAAAACCATGGTTTATCCATGAGCTTGTAATTCTCAGATCACCTACTTTTAAAAGGGTTCTCCTGATTTAAATGATGATATAACAAACAGTATGCTATACTAGATCTACCTAGCACACACACAGCTTCAGAAGGAAAAGGCTTTGACTATTCACACCAGCATTCGCTGGATCTCCTTGCCAGCTAGAACCCTAGAGCATCTCTAGAAGTCAGTCAAGTCCAGGGAAGAGATGCAGATAGGTATGCTGCCCAGAAGTAGCACAGGCACCTACTGGTAGTATACAGGTACACTGCTGGGAGGTACAGTGGTCACTGCCCCTAACCAGTAGAGATGACCTGGAACACAATACTCATCTGTTATGGGAGCCCTTTAAAAGACATTCCAATCATAAGGAAGAGAGGTTCCACCATGCCTAGGTCATGGAGGGTAAAAGACCAACAGTTTGACCCGGTACAGGCACACCAGCTGAGTTGTACCAACCTTGCCCCTTCTCCTATCTGAGCCTCACCTGAGGAACCTGGCAAAATCCTGCATGGCCATCGTGACATTGTTACACACTCAATACTAAGTAGCAACCACAATGCAACAGAATAGCAAAGCAAACTTATTTCTCCCCTGAAATTCACTGTCACCTTTCACACTGGAATGCACTTAATGCTGCAAATGCACCTTCAACACCTCTATATCATGCCTGTAAGAATGGGATAAGAAGCTGTCGGAAGTCAATAAGCCTTACACCCTTTCCCATTAAGAAAAGAGTGGTGGAGCAGCACAGTTGCTCAGCATAAAAATTCCATTGCTGGGAGTGAGGGTTATTGTTGTCATGGGCCTAACTACTAAATACAGAGGCGGACTTTGGAACTGCACCTGCTCAGTGGTAAATACAGACTGCCACTGAAAGGGACCATCCTGCGTGACACACTTACCCCACTGCTTTCCATACCCCAGACCACAGGGATGCAGCTCCAAGACACATCACAAGTTTAACACAATAATTGAACAGTCCTACTCTGCCTCCCATGCTCCAAAGGAAAAACATAGGATAGGGAACCAGCAGGACTCTCTCCTTCAGGGACAGTCTGTAGTCATACCACATTAAGTTTATCAAACAATACCCAAAGACATTTGACAGCTGTTCTTCCTCCACTACACCAAACAGCTTGTTTTCATATGGACTAGGGGAAGAGAAGGTATTGCCACTGCAACAACCAAACTGTTTATTAGCCACGCAGTCATTAGTTAATTTGAGGAGGGGAAGACAGATGCCACAGGAGAGGAAGGAACACTACAAAACCCCAACAGGAACTGCTGTTGACAGACTAGAACACATTCTTTGCTGTATACTCCAGACAAACTCAAGGTGCCCTTGACCAAATTTACTTTTTCAAAGTCAGGGCTGAGCTGGCATCACATGACCAGTTTAAAACTACTACCACATGATAGCACCATCCAGAAATTAAGTGATAAGAAACCCCTCCAGGTGAAAGCTGCAGCAAGCTTATACAGTAAATTCAGCCAGATCTGCTGAATACTACTGGCCAGTGCACAGGCTCACCGAACTCAGACAGATCTTAAATATCCTTAAACAAGCTCAATCATCAGAAGTACAAATACTTTAAGAACACCATAGGAGCTAGCAATTTTTTAAGAGCTTTTTTTAGCTGGTGATCTGGTCTAAAAAGGTTACCAACATATTCATACAAACTCTTCCTGAATCTAAATTTCAGCATTCTAGGTACCTAAAGATTTTTAGGCATACAGACTTGAGGGGGAATTTAAAAAATACTCCCAAATACTTGGTATTGAAAAGTGTTATGACTCAAATGCTCCATCAAACTAGTTCTTGGTATATTAAAGCTGGTTTATTAATCAGCTGTGGTCACAGTGCAAGACAAGACTTTCAGTATCAAGACAGCAGGAATATTTGACATTCATTTTAATTTTTCAGTTCTGCAGTAAAGACACAGAGACTAGACTCAAGTCCAGCACAACAAAAAAAAAATTAAAATCACATACAGCTTTGAAGTAACATTTTATGTCATTTCCACTAATTCAGCTGAAAAGGTGTCACATGAAAGTCTTGTCATTACAAATACAGTTTAAGCTCTTTTCTGCTTTTTTCATTCACTGCCCCTTCTACTGTCTGTAGTAGTCACTGGTTGAAATTACACAGCTCCTAGTTGCAAGAAACTAAATACCCGACTATATGGCCTAAATATAACTACGCATTTAGAAAAGCAAGGGGACCTTAATTAAGCAAGAACATTAAGAAAAAAAGAAATCTTCTGAAAAAATCTATAAAGCCACAGTTCTAGGTACACACTGGTTTTCCCCATTTCCTAATACTGTTTCACTTCTGGTTAATTGTTTCTACACTGGTATATAAGGACAAGCCTATCAGTCCTGAATTGTTGGCATCCTTGCCCTTGAATATTAGTGTATCTTCAGTCACATTATTTTTCCAAGTGGGTTACTTCAGAGGCCATGCCAAGACAATCTTCCACAAGGAAAGTCTTCCTTGGCTCATAACTGTAAATTGAGATTGCTACTGCACAAGCGCCAAGATGAGGATTTGCTATTCTCTGCAGGCCTTGAAGGCCCATCTTTTTCCAAACTCTGAAGTTCTCACCCCCATGCCAGATCATCTAACAATCATGCTGCCACTATTACTTAGTTTTGTTTCCACAAACAGCTTTTGGCTAGTCTAGCTCCCGGGTGTTTTAACAGGCCCATTACCACCCATACCATGCAAAACATTAACAGTTGTTTCATAATTATAACATGTTCAGGCCAGTATGTAACTTTCCCAAGCTCACAATCACTTATTCAGCCTTCTGGTATACACTCAAAGTAGTATCCAATCTTGATATGTATCCTGCAAAAGCAACTTCCTTTTTGGTTTAGAAAAAAAAACATGCTATTGAACCAGTGATGGGTTATACCAAGAGATCTACCATTGGTAGTAGCAGCACAAGGAAGAGGGCAGCTTAAAAACCCAAATGTCAGTATTACAGTAAGATGTCAAAAAGAAAACATGCACCATACTACTTACCTTTTCATTTGGATCATACACAGATGAATACAGTTTATGTGAAGTTATAAGGCACCATCTTGAACACAGTGTTTCCCACTACAGAAGAAACAGGGAGTTAAGCCTGTTACAATATGCCATTAAATTAAAAACATTTCACACACTGACATCTTGAGGAAACTTCCATAGCCTTTCAATTCCCTCACCAAGTGGATTAAAGCACATAGGGAACTGCCCTTTCCCAAGCAAACACCCACAAAAAGTAACCCAAAACAATTCAAAAGCTCTAGACATGAGGTTATTATCTTAGGTACAATGTTTTTGTAATAAACTCTCTACTATACCATCTTCTTTCCTTCTAGTTCCAAGAAATTCTCAAAAAAGCATGCATGGGTATGTCTGTACACAGTGGTGATGGGGAGAGGCCTTCACTGCTAGGGAACTGTTGGGCATAAAGCAGGTAGCAGACTGGGCCCGTACAGAGAGGAAAAGCAGAACAGACTTCAGATGCCAGCTAAGCTCCCAGTCTTCCCTACCACAACCTCCTGACAGCGGTCTGAGGAAAAGAAGTCTTCTCCTCTTAGACTTCTGCTCTGAACCAACTTCAACAAAGACAGTTCCTGTAGTTTAATGTTTTTGCACAACACGGGAAAAAGCAGTATACGTACACTATTTCAAAGAAAACACAATAGATGATATCACAGATTTGCAAGTGAATCAAAAAGGAGATTCAGATAGGTATTATTTAAGCAAGTCATTTCACAACATAATGGCAGTTAGTTAGCCATAAACAAAAATAATCATACAGAAAATGATACCACACCAAAGATGCATCAATACAGACAGCTCTAGCAAAGTCACACTTGATGACCCACTTGGACTCAAAAAGACTATAAAAAGCCTTAATAATAAATATTGTCTAGTAGGAAACATAAAACAGCAGTGACAGGCAACTGCCAGAACTCAGAATCTGTCAATTCTATCTTAAAGAACTGTTTCCAAAAAAGTTGCAGAAATCTGAGGAAGTAGTAGAAAGTAAAGTCTGTCCTGTGAAAAGACTGGGAAAAAAGATATGAATATGGACTACATTAGAAAAAAGATCAAAAAATAAGGAAGCATATGTTCACATAAAGAGGTTAATAGGTTAATTAGAGAATTCAGTTGCACCTTCCACAAGAGTAGTGAACTTAAGATAATTGAAAAATTGATAAAATTTTAAGTTTACTGTAAGCTCACATTCATTTTGAAGTAACAGTGGCTGTCAGTAACTGGAATGTGAACACTTCCTATACAGCCCTCTAGCCTAATCAAGTTTGAAAATACTTCTCATGTTGCATCACAGAAAGCAGAAACCAGCCTGAGATTGGGAAGGCCATCACATCTGTAAGGCAGCTGACCTTATAATGTTATAAAGGAAAAACAATATATTTCAACACAAGTAAAGGAAGCCTTAGAGCAATACCATCACTTGCTGTCTCCAACCAAGCCTCATGAGCAGAAGGCTACTATAGTTTCACAAATCATTTAGTTGCCAGTCACTAGTGGCAGACATAACATACACTGTTCCCAGATAATCCAGCTATGCTTAATTCTTCTGGAACAATTCATACATGTTTAATCTTTCTGAAACTAAAAGAAGCAACTGTTCCACCTTGTTTCACATGCTGAGTTCTTTCCCATTCAGTTTTGTTTGCTTGTTTTGGTGGGGGGTTTTGTTTCTTTTATTTTTTCACTTCACTCCCCAAAACTAAAATCCAAACCAACCTGAAATACTAATAATTTTATATGCTAGAATCAAAACCATTAGAGGTTTCTTTGGTTTTGGGGGGTTTTTTTTGCAGGAGTATATTAGTCTTCATCTGAGGGTGTGACAGTACGAGCTGTTTCAGGCATTAAAGGGATGCAGTTAAGGACAGAATTCTGCAAGCTGCAACCACACCTACCAGCTGGGCATTATCCCAAGTTTACAGCATGACTATTACGCCTTCAATGACTGTACTGTGATCTAGATACTGTCAGAAGGAAGAGGAAGGATAGCTAGAGAAGCAGCAGAGTACACTCTCCTGCTCCAGAATACACACGGTTAAGCAGATTGAGTCCCTCTCCTCGGAAACACTATTGACAGAAGTGCTTGAGGGACCACAAATAGTCTAAAGAAGGTCATACAGGACACACACAAAAACTCTCCACTGAGTTAATATTATTCACTGGAGAAAGTGCTTGTTAAGGGTCAGTGGGGCTAATCTAAATACTTGCAGTTAGCAGGGAGAAGAGGACAACCAGGCAAGGAAGGAAAAGCTTTTGAACTTTCTTGTAAATACCTTTTACAGAAAACTAGTTTTGAATGCCTAAGAGAAGCCGGAAGAGCTAGGCACAGGAGACTGGAAGGAAAGGCTATGATGGGGAAAATTAGCTAGCATTAAGCTGTAGAATCTTAGCCATCTTGAAAAAAAAATAAAAGCCCTGTTAAAACTTTTTATGCAGAAAGAATAAAATTACCAAGCAATTAAAAAAACTTGGAAAAACTTTAAACCACACTCAGCTCTGGTTTTACACTACAGAATTGGACAGATCTCACATTAAAATCTTGTAATAGCCTAATTACATACCTATGTTTTAAAAACTTAACTACATCCTCTCACACACACAAGCAAATCACTTAGAAAGCCAGGTTCAGCCCTGAATTGAATACTTGTTGGGTAATTTCCTAAAACAAATCAAGCATATTGCTCAACTCAGATGTGAAATTCCAACTCTAATTCACAGCTTTCAAAAGAAGGGGTTCTGTATGCATCTGTACCAATATGCACCAAGGCTTAAGAGCTTGCTTAATCTAGCATCCACTTCAAGAAAAATCTCTTTAGAGGTCTGCTCCTAGCCACTATGAGCAACTGAATAATTGTTTAAAAATAAACGAGCATTTTGTAAATAATGCACATCGAAGGCCACAAAGGAACACTACTAAATTGCCATCTCCAAATCTACAGCTATGCAGGTATCATCACCTACCCCCAGGCTCCCAAGCTCCTGCCATACACAGGTTCATTAAGAGCTACATCAAACCCCCAAAGACCTCTCAAATCAACAACCCAGGAAAGCCAATCTAACTCCCAAGCTTCGTCCTTAACTGGCTGACTCCCCCAAACCACACACACCCTAGCTATTATACCTTACACAGACATTTCCTCAGAACACCACCCAGAGAGCTCAGCTTGAGCTAGAGACTTCCTTGTATCTTGCAAAACTAGGAGAGGGCAGTAGAATCATCTGGTATAACCTATTTTTGTCATGATTTGTTACTTCCATTTGATAAAGCTTTTGACTCTCGAAAGCCCATTTATGAGAACTCAGTTCTGGACTTCCGCATTTGGCTTGGAGTTTGCCACATCTAGAGAATTTTTGGAAAACAGTATCAGTGGTGTATTTTGGAAGAGCATCCTCCTTTATCTACTATTAATTGCAAAATGGCCAAACTGAGCTAAAACAGCTGTAACAGTTATAAAATAACTTCATATTAAAAAAAAAAAATCAAACTACAGAGTACCTTGTAGAACAGTATGCCCGCTGCCACTTTGAGACCTCACAGAGAACCTGCCTCCCCTCAGGCACCCAGCCCTAGAAAACCTCTTCAGGTAGTTTAAGGACACAGCATACAACAGCAAAACAGAAAATTAACTTGCTATTTAGATATGGCTTATATGTATGTTTTTAAAGGTTTAAATGCCCTCATAGAGGAAGGAAATTTCCCTGCCATACTGCTCAGCTTGTAAATAACTCACTGATACTGAGCTTTACAGGCAGAAAAAGGTCTCAGTGTTGAAACAGAGATGCAGAGTTCCAGATTTCAGGCACGAAAAGCATCATATATCAATATTTGCTGTAAGAAGTCTAGTATGGGAAGGAAAGTGTATTTTAGCATTACTAGAAAACAGAGCAAGCAATACCCAATAGTAACAGCCAGACTAGCACATTCCTTTTCACTAGACAAATTCTACCTCTCCTAAGATTTTTGCCCCTACACTTTCAGAGACTCAGGTGTAAGATACCATGAGAATAACCCTTTTATCTTTGTGATGTGTCTACTACTAGCCATCCGTATTCCTGAGTAGTTATAAGTATGACTAAAATGATTTTTTTTTTCATATTTTGATTACACTGCAAGTGTTCCCAAATCTTTATTTCAACTCATTTGACAACATAATTTCCTATCTGTGGAACTCTACTGATAGAGTATGCATAAAGCACATAGGAAGCAGACACCTTCAGGTGACTGCAAGACTTTTAACCTATAAGGCTGAAAATGTAGCTTTGTAATACAGTATCGTACAAATCTCATTAACAGGAAGGGACACATAACACTTCCGTATTTCTTTTCTCTAAGGAAGCACTTTCCCTTCCTTTGTATGGTCAGAGTGCTGAACATCCCTTCCTTTGTATGCTCAGAGTGCTGAACAGCCAAGCCCTTGTAACTGTAAGCAGATTCTCCTGAAGCCAACTGCAAACACAGCTGTAGCACAAGGTTCTGTAAGGCACACTGCACTTCACAGTTCCTTCCCTCTGACCAGACTGACAAACACTCGCGATTCTAAGAACACAAAATCTCTTTCATGTTTGCCAACACAGCATACAAAATACAAACAAGGAAACAGTCATCCACCTAAGGCTATTTTTTTAAGCTAAATCATTCCTATATCCAGGTAGCTTCTCCTCTGTGCCAGTCCCTAAAGCTTGTATAGTGAACCAGGCATGGGAATACAACCAGCTGAGAAGCTACTCACAAGGAGTGGGAAAAACGTGTTCTCAGCCAGATTTCAGTTCAGCTTATACAAGATATTCATGCAGCAGTGCTGGCACAAGTTGGAGGGAGACAGGAGCTCAGAAGGAGCAGCCTGTGATCAAGACCTAGCAGCTGCAGAAAGCTAGAACAGTTTCTAATGGCAGCAGCCTTAAAAGGTCCAGTAAGGCTGGCTGGCACCTGTGAAATAGATCACAGTACTGTAACAATCAGTGCAAGTTCACGACAGACAAAATAAATTAAAACACAAAGAGTGTTTCAGAACAAGAGTGACATTTTTTTACTCAATGTAGACTTTATTGAACTCTCAATTTTTTTCCTTTCAAAATTACTTTTTGCCCACAGTACATAGCACAGCTTACCTTGCCTACGAATTCCAAATGGCTGCCCCTGGAACCAGAAATCTCTACCTGAATTATGCTTTAAGAGTGCTTGTCAGTACTAAAATCTGTAATTTACATACTAGAAACAATCACTGAACTCCAGAAGTCTATGGCGACATTCATCTCCACAGATTAGCAATCATTTGAACTCCCTTCCCTAATGGCAAATGACGGATACCCAGCCTTGCTATCCCATCAGCCTGATACTTCTGTGCTCATGAACAAGGGTGAAAATATTTCCCTGGAATAACAGCATGCTAAAAATAACATCAGAGAAGAGAGCAAGGAGCTCCCACTGTACAGATAACTTGCATGACTTAAAAATGCTGGGTGCACAGATGGCAGAGAAACTTCCCATACATTTAATTCAATGTATGGAACACAGATAAAATCTGTATAAGCGGTTTACTCTTGAAGTCATGATGTACAGTATTTATCATTTTGCTCTACATCATTTTAAACAGTCCAACAGCACCCTCAAAAGAGTTTCACAACTGAAGTATCAAAAGCCATGTCTCACCCTCATTCTCTGATTACAGCCTTCTTTCAACATCAGGTTTTTTCCCAGCTCCAGAAGTGCAAAGCACTCAAAATTAAATTTTGGTTACATTCTAAGCAGAACCAGTTCCGCATAAAACCCAAACAGAACTGATAGGCACTAAATTAGAAACACAGCCAAGAGTCAAATTCCCAGATCAGTGTTTCTGCACCTTTCTCGGGTTCTTTCTTGATTCCCACATGAAAGCAGCAAAAGAAATTAAGGACATGTCAATAGCTACTAGCCCTTGTAAAAATTGTAGGAGTTCCAAGCACACTGAAGTTTGAAGACATCAATTTATTATTTGTCTATGTTAGCAAAACATAGAAGAATCTATGAAAGCAATTTCCATGCAAATTTGTTTCATTAGAGGTTTCCCAATACACTGCTGTCTTGATGGTGACCTTCATACTCAGATATTAAGGGCCAGAAATCACTTCAGTGACATAACTCATGAGTGCTATTAAGTAGCTATAAAAACATTTTATTTTACAGAGGTGCCACTAATGCAACATTTCCATACTGCATGCACTGGTGCTGTCAGACAACAGCCTTGAGATGCCAGAAAGAAGGAAACAAAGTAGGCTTTTTACAGGCCTTCTAGAGGCTCCAAAGGACTGACATCGAAGTCTTAGAACTACTTAGTAGGAAGAGCAGAAGCCTTCCACATCTATATACACATAGTCATGGCTACCAAAAATGAAGGCTTCAAACAGGATGAGCCCTCTGTTAATTTGAAGTCATCTCCAATTAAACAACCTTGCTTTTCAAAAAGCTTCTCTTGTGTACACCTTTACAGGAAAACAGGTTTACTATATATATATGTCCTAAAGAAAAAAAACTTGGGTAAAGCACATTATGTTTTCCTCTTTAATCCCTTCTCAAAATCCTCTGCCCACAGAAACCACCTCTTTTACATGATTCCTAGAAACAGGTGAGGAGTTCTTTATAGTATTGCTATGAGGCAACACTTCTAGAAAGACACCCATCCCACACCTTCAGGGGTACACTGGGCAAAACGTTTTCTGTAAGTCACTGCTCTCTTCTCCACTGGAACGTTCAGACCTCTACACAAATTTTCCATTTCAGGAAAAAAAAACCCAAACTGTAAATTCTTCCTACAGTAAACAATTAGAAGTATTTTGCACTACTTTTCCCATAATGAAACTAATTGCACTGTCATTCAACTGTTACACAACCCAACGTGCAAATGCTGTTTGTTCTTATCTAAAATAATCTCTTCCTTTTAATACAATCTGTAGAAGTAACAGAGTCGAAAACAAAGCAGGTGCCTCAGTGAACTTATTCCACAGGTTAAAGAATAAAGTTTCCGAGATAATTTCAGGTGTTCATCAAAAGCATTGGCACGGTTCTGCAACGAGTTTATTGCCTTTCCACGAAAAGCAAGAAGAATAGAAAACCACAGTAAAGCTTTAAGTAACAGCTGAAAGCACCATAAGTATCTGGGGTAAAGGGGGAGGTGGGGGGGAAGAGACAACTCCTTTCTCTGTTAGCTAACATTTTACAACTAAAAATAGCACAAAACTACCCTCTAGCCCAGAGTTTTGATAAGCTTGTGTTTAACAGAGGGAAAGAGCAGAAGGAAACTGAAATCACAGAACCTCAGAATCAATCAGGTCAAAAAAGACCTCTGAGATCATCGAGTTCAACCTATGACCAAACACCATCACGTCAACTAGATCACGGCACTAAGTGACACGTCCAGTCTTTCAATAAAGACCGCCGGGGACGCTGACTCCACCATCCTAAGGTATCACATAACCTTGTTCAGCAGCAGAAAATTAATTTTAAAAACCCAAAACAAACAAACAAAAAACCACGGTCTCCCGGCAACACGCCGATGGGATACACCAAGGAACGGCCTCTTGGATGCTGGGAGCCCGCAGGCACAGAAGCCAGGACCCAGCTTCTCCAGCCTCCCGGCAGCCGCCTGCTCCCGGCCGGCACCCGCGGACCACCCCCGACCGCTCCCAGCGCCCACCCGGGGCC
>VWZW01006382.1:618724-649688 GCA_013397115.1 Edolisoma coerulescens | reverse complement strand
CCCGCCCTCCCGCACAAGGAACAGCCCCCACCCGGTGACCCCATCCGACCCCATCTACAGAGAGCCTCCGCCACCCGTAGCTCGGTGCTCCCAGGCTGCCGCCCCTCTCTGGCCNACGTTCCCGGATGGAAGGGACCCACAAGGGTCATCCAAGTCCAACTCCTGGCCCTGTACAGGACGGCCCCCGAGTCACACCATGTGCCTGAGCGCGTTGTCCAAACGCTTGTTGAACTCTGTCAGCCTGGTGCTGTGACCACTTCCCTGGGGAGCCTGTTCCAGTGCCCAAACACTCTCTGGGGGAAGAACCTTATCCTGATATCCAGCCTAAAACCTCCCCTGACAGAGCTTCGTGCCGTTACCCTCAACATATGGGGCTGCCTGCCAGGAGCCACAGCAGCACAGGGAGGGGATCCATCCTTCCTCTGGGCTTCCTTGGAGAGAAGGTGAAAAGCGCAACTGTGCCAGCGTGCCTGATCCAAGCTCCTGCCCTACGAAACACAAGCACAGTCGGCACGAGAGGGATGCCGACCAGCCTCTGCTTCACGTCATCTGCAGGAAGTGCTTGCTGCTTGGCTCCCTAGCCCGTGAAACTCCCAGTCAGCCCCTTCTGAGTGGACCTGTGCGGCTGGGTCCGGGTTCTCTGCTGCGGGTGTGCTGGATCTCAGCTGATGGACGTGACAGAGTAGTGCCCTTCCCCAAGTAAATTGTCAACCCAGGAAACGCCGTAAAAGCTTTACCATAATGAGAGTGCATAAGAAGCATCACTGTTATCGTCTCAGATCTCTGTTAGAATACAAAATAAACTGCCCACGGTACTGAAGCATAGAAAAGACAGTCCTAGATGTCCGAATGAGCATTCACAAAGCATAGGAATAACAGGGTTTTTTTTCCTTTAAATAGCATTATTTCTACCATTTTGTTTTCCCTACAATGGTGATGTGGGAGACGAGGGTAGACCTGAACCTCCTCTGTATCCTTACTACAGTAGCAGATCAAGACTACATTTTCTGAGGGTGAAAGACAATTATTCTCAGTTAAGAAAAAGGAGTAGGTCATAGTTTACAGTTCACCCAAGCCATTCTTTACGACAAGCTCCCAGTAGGGTTAGAAGACAGCAAAAAAAAAATTACATCCATAAGGAAAATGTATACAAGCAATACACACAGTTACATTAGGAATGACCGCCTCAGACTTTAGAACAGGCTAGGTCCTTGAGCAGGTAAGAAAGTGCTTCCTATATAGCCAGATGATTATGTAAGTGCAAGTTTTACCAGATTACATCACCTCCTCAATTCACACGTTATTACATCAACCCTTACATTTTTATCCCATGCTTTTATACTCCTCAGTAAATTCTCTCAGGCTGTATATACTATATGTACAATCACTTTCTGCATATTCCCATGCTGCAGGGAGGCACCAGAGGAGGACAGAAGCTCCTGGGCAACTGAGTTCACCCAAACATGGATATTTTCATAGGACACTAGCTGCATGGTCCCCTCTGCAAAACACAAGTCTCTACTTGCATTTACACATCATATTGAAAAATTTGGCCTAGTTTTATTGTTTGACATCACTTCTTAAACCTCTTAGATCAGTATTTACATTCAAATTGGAAAGATATGAAAGCTGTGACCAAAAAACCAGAACACTAGTATCTGAAGGGAGGGTGTCAAGAGGACGGAGCCAAGATCTTCTCAGTGGTGCTGGTCAATAAAATGAGAGGCAAAAGGAGAAGCTGAAACACAGCAAGTTCCACCTGAACATGAGGAAGATCTTTACTGTAAGAGTGACTGAGCTCTGGAAGAGAACCCCCAGAGGTGTTGCGGATTTACGTCAAAAGCCATCTGGAAACAATCGTGAGTAATGTGCTATAAGGTCCCTGCTTGAACAAGGAGTTTGGACTAGGAGACATCCAGTGGTCCCTTCTAACCTTAACCATTCTGTGAACTCTGCTGCATACCAAAGATTTGTGAAATAACTTCTCTCCCTTTCCTCCCAAGCAAGTAGCAAAAATAAAATCAGCATTGGTTCCCCTGTGTTGCACACTTACGTGTTTGCTCTGTTGTATTTACAATGCCTACGACTGCACAGGTAGGAACAATGCAAGAAAACTGTTCTTACTATGTCCTAGAGGAGCTCACCGTATTTTCAATTGATAGTCACAAGCAGACCCTGCAGATTTTTTTTCGGTACACATGGAGAGCCTTGGAAGTAAAGGAGACCAAGAGCAGAAGGGAGGTATGCTGACCACATTCACCACAGGCACTGCGTTAGGTATATTAGATGCACAGAGATACACACCACAACATCATGTTACTGCATTAGAACAATATCCTGAGGCACTTGACGTCAGTTCCTCCTGCACGCATAAAGCAAACAGTCACATGGCATCACCAGGGTGTTTTCTTTTCCTCTACAGAGGAGATTCTGTTTGCCAGCACCGGTTGAGGGGTCGGCAGCAACCTACAGAGATGCATCAAAGGAGGCCCCCCACAGCTGCAAAGGGAAACTGTCTGGGATTACACACAGACACCGCCAGCTGGGTGCATAAAGAACTTGATGAGAAATGGCCTAATGCAAGCCTGTTTCCAAGTGAAGCTAAGGCTCCTCGCGAATGGAAGGGGCTGGGGGAAAAAAGAAAAAAAAATGCTAATCTTCTCTCTGCACATGAAGTTTTCTGCTTTCAGTCTGATTTGATTCTGACTGACAGATTTCTACTAGCAGTCTTTTTGCCTATTCTGTTTTGAAATGGGTACTGCACACAAAATACAAAATTTTGTTTCTGTAAGAAAAGGAAGATATCTAATGGGTCAAGATTATACACAATTACTATTGAACATTCAAAAAAAAGAGAACTTAACTTGCATCACTGCTAAAGAAATTGTAGCTATTCAAAAATTAAATTGTGGAACTAAAATATTTAGAATAATTAAATGATACATGAGTTTGGATAAAAACAAAGACCTTAGTTCTGCATGCCTGTAAGCACATTTGTAATGCCATAACTCAGTATACACTCCTGTCTCAGTTACTGAAGCTATTAACATGCATAAAGTTAAGCAGGTTTATAAGACACTGGAACAGTGTGCAACTTATTCTTTCATTATTTTGAGGGGGTCCTAGAGAACTGCAGCTTTGAATACTGAGAATTTCCTTGATCTTTCATTAGAGCAGAGAGTTACCTTCATCTTCTAACATAACCCCAGATTCAGACAGAAATCATAAGTTGTTGTATCATCACCTAGATTTTAAGCTGCAACCCAGGGAGAAAACTGGAGCAATTGCAATCCTTCATCTAATAGGGAATATATTGTATCAGGTTTACTGAACATGAAATGCCTTATGCACAAAAGCCTGTGCCTGAAGAACTCAAAGCTAGAAAAACTCTTTGAAGTATCTGTTATATATTCTGTAAACAGCCTTTTCTTCTATCAGCATTCTGCTCAACACGCTGCAAGAGACAGAAATTCAGCCTTAGAGTCAGACTAGTCAATATCTCCCTACATCTCTCTGCTGTGTACCTACACAAAAACCTTGACTGTGAGGAAAGATCCCTCACACCAGACTCACCTAAGAGAGTCAAGAGTTGGAGGGGTTTTCAGGCACCCTAGAGAAACCCCAAAGCCGAGCCACAGACACTGGAAAGCCAGGAGAGAGTCCAAGCTACCATGTCCCTACCCATCTGGGGCACCCTGATTTCAACCCCATGCCCAGCTGCCCAGGCTTTGGAGTACATTATTGCTCTTTGGAGGTGGCAAGAACACCTTTCCCCTTCTGAGGCTCCTCAGGGTTGACCCTACCACATAAACACGCTTCAGAGCTGAATTGATCCTTAAATTTGCCTCCTGGCTTCAGGGGCGGCTTAAAGCCCTTGCATGCCACATGGTCTCTCTTTCTACATGAACATAAACCTCTTAGTCATCAGAATTCAACTTCCCCAGCCCTCAGGTCTCCTCAGGAAAGTCCTGAACCTCCCTGGCCTCAGCAGCCTCTGAGAGGCAACTCAAGCAACACTTCAGGGGTGGTATCCCCAAGCCAGATAGAGGATGGTGAATCCCCAAGCCAGGTTGCCTTATTCTGTGATCCCCTTGGCCCTCAGGGACAACCTGACCCTCTGCAACCACGTAGTTTAAGAGGAGGGTTCAGGGAAATTTGGATTGTTCTACTCTTGCTCAACCCCACTGACAGCTTCAGCATCCCAGTTTCCTGCTGCTGGTCACGCACCCCCACACCTATTCCACCCACACTAGCCATTCAGTCCCTACAACTCTTTGGGGGCAGCATAAATTGGCCCCAGCCACCCCAGAGGAGCTTCAAAGCCTAGGCAGGGGTGACTCAGGGAGCCCTCACCTCCAGGGCACAGTCCTGGAGGGTCTGAACAGAATGGGCAGACCTGGGAGTTGGTATCAAGGTCCATCAGCAGTCCCAGACTGCTGAAGGCAGGGTGATGACTTAGGTGGAGCTCTATCCTGGAACTCCTGTCAGGTGGAGCAGCAAGAGGCAGGGCTGAAGACAAAGCCATGACAGTAGATCATGGTCCAGCCAGGAGAAGGAACAGAGAGTAGAGACAACTATGCCTCCACCAATATAGCTTGAAGCAAGGCTGAAGGCTCAGGAGTGAGCTTAAATGGACGTCCCAGGATATGGGCAGAGGATGTGGGTGGAGGCCCCAGGTGAGGCTGGTCGGGGACATTAAAGGCTGTTGATGCATTCAGTGCCCCAACACCCTGTCAAAATTGCTCCCTGCAACACAGGGCTGGGTGGGGAAAGATGCAGAAAGGAGTTCCCACATTAGCAGAGTGAGAGTCCTTTTGTCTTGGGGACCATGTCTGGCTTCCTCCACTCTGATGATTTGGATCAAACACAACTTTTAACTTTTTCACATCCTCAGGATTTTAGAAGCCCATTGACAGAAGCATGATGTAAAAATTAGGAGTTAAGCACTGCCTGCTCCAGACCTAGCTGGAGTCTGCACAGAGCCTGCAGCAAGGAGCAGGGGGCAAAGGCTGGGAAGCAAAGCACCTATCAGATCATTCCAAGCAACTCATGAGGTGCAGCCCTAAATGGCACATTTCGGGAAGGCATCGCACTTGGATGTGATGAAGTGATACCACTTAATGAAATTTCTTGCAAGATTAGCACAGGAATCTCAACTGCTTTGACACTGAGAAGTGATGTCTCTGTGGGAATTGGGTTTTTTCCTTTGATTTCATGGACTGAAGGGTTCTGCAAGACTGCATCAAAGTAGCAGAGAACCAGAGAATTCTTTAAGCAGGAAAAGGATGAAAATCTGAAATTCACAGAGAGAAGGCAAAAAGAATCAAAAAACGTATTCCAGTGTAGCCTGGAAGAAAATGCCACCTTAATAAAATACTGAAAGAGACTCATAGGCTGGGGAGAACTCAGATTGTGCCAATGTAAAGGTCTTACTTCCTCTTCAGGAGCCCTGGGACAAGGGTGTTACAGAACCACGATAACCATGATGGCTCTACAATTTTGAGCAAATATAAATTCACAGTGTTATTCACCCCATTGTACTGAGATTATCTTTGGCTTGAAACCTTGCTGAACAACTCCTGGAGCTGTTGCAATTGTAGAACCAAGGAGAAGTTAACACAATCACATAATTGCTAGGATTGCTGTTTATCACCTGCACGATGCCTCTAGAGGTTCTGCATGATGGGCAGGTCATCTGTCCGGGAACCAGGGAAGTGACTTTTAAAACTAGAAAGGTCCAGAGCACTCGCTGTGTATGAAATGCATTAAACAACAACTCTAGTACATGGACAAAAGTTTTGCCGAGTCGCTCCTCTGTGGTGTTGTTCACATTGAGTGACAATGGGCTTGCCTAGTAGTCTGAAATTTACTGCCTGCTTGTAATGTGAATACAGTTTTAAACAGCTTTGGATCCTTTCTAAGGCATTAGGAGTAACCCCAAAGATTAAAAACAAATTTGTAATTCATTTGGTTGAAAAAAAACAACCCATGTTGTCAGGACTAACAAAGATTTGCGCAATGGCTGTCGGGGCTGTCAAACCCTAACAGAGTCCTGGTGAATTCCTGCTGTAGTATTTATTGCCTGAAGGTTCTCTGCTCAGTAAACAGAATGGTACATTTAAATTTAAGATTGCTTTTAGAATTTGCTACTCCTGGGCATGGACAGAGTAAAGGAGATGATGAAATTCCTTAAAAGAGGCAATAAATTCAACAGGGCTAAATCATTTGTTTGGATTCCAGCCATGGCATGAAGGCTTGGAGCAAGAGAGGCAGGTTGGTTTGATTGAAAGGAAAAGAAGCTTTCTTCTTGAGTACGTAGTGCAACCATACCCCTGACTACAGAGATGGAAATGAAACACCGAGGGAGGAAAGGGGAACAGGCATGAGAGAAAGTATTGCTCAGCTCTGTTCTGATAGTGGCAGCCAGACCTGGCAATTGAAACAATCTCCAGCGGGTTACAACTTGTCTTGCTGTTGCAGCAAAGACCTGTCTTCTCACCCATCTCCTCTGATTTCTGATGCATGCACTGGAAATTTCAAACTTATAAAAAGGAGTTCAAAAAGGCTGAATCTCAAGGTCAAGCAGCCTATTCATTTAGTCACAGCCCTCTGACACAAAGGGGTCTCTATTGTGTGGATTTTTCCATCCCATTTTCCTACAAACGATTAGTATCTTCTGTATGTGGCACAACATATGGCACATGGGTGATAATCCTCATATCAAGCATGAGGATTCTCCTCGCAGGTCCTTACTTTGCCTGTGAAGGCTATTTAAGCCCCCAAAGTCTTTACAACTTTTCTCTGATATGAATTTTCCAATGCCCACAGTTTCATATTCCTCCTTGGATCCAGTGATGACAAGGGAGGACAATGCATTCACCATATGGTGCTAAGAAGTGCTGGATTTTGGTAGTTCAAAAGGTGGTGGAGCTAACAAAGACCAGATTTTGAGGTATTAATTTCAGGAACTCCTGAGCACAAATAAGATGTTAAAGACTGAGGGAGGAGCACTACAACCACTACTTGCTCCCTCTCTGCTTTTTCTAAGAAAAAGAGAGTCCTCCATTCAATCCATGATCCAGATTGGTGACTGGGGAAGGCTGGGAAGGGGCCCTAGTTGTCCTGGTCAGCCTCACTGCACCCATATCAGCAGCTCAATTACCCCATTTCAGCTCAGGTCTGGGTCATTAGGCCTGCTCTGAGCCTCCTGTTCCTGAATTATTGTTCAGATTTTCTGGATTGACCTTGGACCCAACTCATGACCTTGTCTCTGACTGATGATAGTTGGACTGTCAGTGGGACCTATTTCTGTCACAACCCCACTGGGCTGCTGTGGGAGTGCCTCACTTGGGTTGTGTCCACCCTCGGCTCCTGGCTTACATGATCCCTGAAAATTCACCCCATTTTTCATGCCTCCTCTCCTGAAGCCTCATCAATCCACATCCTCTACCCATGTTCAGGAGCCCCATTTCAGCTTGCTGGACTGTTGATGAGACCTGTTGCTATCAAAACTGTTGCTCTGTTCACCCTTCCCAGACATGTTGGAACTGTGCCCGAACAGCGAGGGCACTGCCCTGTCTGTGCTGTGGTCACTCTCGGCTCACTTTCCCTCGTAAAGCAGCCTTCAGGTTGCTCCTGTCTGACAGTCGGTGGGGATTGTAGGAGAAAGGGAAGTCTGCAAGGGATGGCTGGGAAAGAGAGGGAGAAGGAAGAACTCGGGGGGAGGTGTCATTCCCCAGCTGCTGCCACTAATTCTCATATTTCTGACAGCTGATCTCAGCTGCGTCAGAGGAGATCACAACAAATGTGCTGTTTCTCCAGCACTTCAGGAGGAGCAGTGATAGTTCGCACTCTTTGGAGCTAGGTACACTTTCTTCCCATTCATCTCATTCCTGCTAGGAGCTACCTACTTTGAAAAGATGTCTGTGTGGTAGATCAGCCTCCTTTAAGGCTGAAGGAAGATCTTTTTATTCTCTGGGGAAATGTCCAAATGCTGGTAACTACTGCCTCATGAGCAGGCAGGTTACCTCTATCATCCTACCATGCCTCTGGAATGGCCTTATTTCTCCTCTTTTTAGGTGTTGTTTTTGGGGGAGTTTTTTGTGTAAGTATGTTAACAAGCCCACGTGAAGCCAGATGCCGTTTCCACAGCTGCACCTTGTAAAGTGGGCACCAGTGAGACTTTATCTCATCCAGATCCAGCAGTGGGGAAGATACCCTGCTCATACCTGGAGGAACTGAGGAGTAGAAGGTGATGAAGGCAGAGCCTCACTGGAAGTGATCCAATGGGTCAGAGTGAGATTAATATTTAGAGGAATGTGTACAAACAGCAGGGATATCCACAGTTACACAGCTAAAGGACAAGTAATACAAATACAGATGGAGCTTGTCCTGTCATCCCTCAGGACACATAATATCAACCAAAGCCAGAGGAAAAGAGCAGCAGAAAAGCCTCTATTCAGCAGGGAGCACATGCAGCTGTTTAAAAGACCTTCTGAGTGTGGCTGGGTGATTCACATGTGCAGAGTTAAGTGTGTACTTAGGCTCTCTCCTAAACAGGGGCCCAAAGGCAGTCAGGATTTGACCCAGATCACATAATGATTTAGTGAGGCTGTAGGAAATAATCTCTAGGTGCACAGTCCCTTTCTCCAGCCAGTGAATCATGGTGCCTCTCTAGGCAATCTGACTGGCAGAATCCTGGGGGGGCTGGGAAAGCAGGAAGATAAAAAAGGATTTCCATTTTATCAAGATAAAGCTGTAGCCAGAGCTGATAACAGGTTACTTGAAAGAATGCCGGTCATGTACGCTTAGTGATTGTTGCTTAATTTGTTTAAGCTGAAAAAGCCTATTTCTGCAGTGGAATACAAATTAGGGTAATTATGTTGTGATGGAGTACTGCATGTGTAAGATGAAAGCCTTTCTTTACAAAAGCCTCTTCATCACTTGAGTAAAAGAAAATAAAATCCTGCTTAAACAACATGTTGTTTTCTGTATTTCCATTTGAACAAAAGACTTGAATCTTTTTTTCTCCCTGCAATATTGCATGATTTGGTTTTCTAAAAGCGCTTTTACTTTTGACAACCTCACAATTAAACCCTCCAACATGCATTCCGATATGTAAATATAAAAGGCTGAGGTAAACATAGTAATGTATAATTGTTTCACAGCCTCTGTAGACTATTAGTAGTTGGGCATTCAGATTACATATTTTTCATAGTCTCTTGACTTTTCATAAGTCTTCTGACTTATGAACTGAGTTGCTCATTGGCTCTTGTCTTAGTATTCTGAAAGTGTCATAATAGCACAATACACAGTGATGTTTGTAGTTGGTTAAAATAAAGTACTGCAGGTTTTTATGTATGTTTTACAGTCAGATCATCTGATCATGGATTACTCAGATGCAGATTGAAAGCAATTCACTGCAGCTATGTATCCATGATAATTATTTTTATTTCAACCTGTAAAAATCTTTATTTCCACTTCCTATGTGAACTGCAGCTACTGTTTCGCAAGGGACAGCTTCTTAAGCATCAGTATGTATGAAATGCTTATTGCACAGGCTTACACAGTGCACTTACACACTTGGACATTTATCCAAATGATCTTATCCAGGCCATCCTTATTCACGTAAGCAAATCTCGTAATTAGTTCCAGTGAATTGCTGTCTGACTAAGACCGACTTGCAGAAGTAAGAATTTGCAGGATTGTGCCCTTAGTTAACATGACAGGTGAGAAAATCAATTTCCTTCTATGGGAGAAGTAGACAGTGTTAAAGTGAATACTCAGAGAATCATTATTCATTCTCTTCACGCTATAATTCAAAACCAGTATTTGAAGTTTGGGGATGTTGTCTTAATTAGGATTATTTTAAATTGTCAGTTTAAAGACTGGCAATTTAATTACCAGGAAAACAGATCAAAGTAAATGCCTGAAATGTACATTTTAAAATGACTTATCAAGGAAGATGGAATCCAATAAAATAAGGGGAAAAAGAAAGTAAATATGCAGATTGCCCAAGTACCCCCCTCCCAGGGAATTAAGAAGATTCCCTCCCTGGCTTCATGTGCTTGACTGAAAAAGCAGTCGTCCTTGGATGAAATAGCTATGTCAGACCTGGTACATGCACATGTACAGAGAAAGACAGAGGACTGATTCTATTCTAGAAAAAAATGTTGTTTTCTAGGTAACTTTTGCAAGAGTAAGGGTGCTATAATGCATTATATTGCTGTATTTGCAAGTAAGGTAAGATGTCTGAATCTCAGCATTTACAGCTATGATTGACTGTGATACAAGTGATACACCTAAAAATGGCAGATGTAATTGGACCTGAAACAGTACAGAGCCTAATCACTCAGAGGAGTCTTGGCAGGGGGGCAGAGAGTGCCTAGTCCTGCTTACCTTAGGAAGATGCAAACATGAGGAGGGGAACAGCCCTCATACCTCTGTGTATGGGTACAAGGGAGCTGTTTTTGCTCAGTACTTTCTATCGGGACCTACCATGTATTGTGCTTGTTCTCATTGGTTCATGATGTGCACTAACCTGGGTTAAAACGTATTCCTAGAGTCGCTAAAATTATGCAATGCAGGAAGTATCAGAAGCAAAAGTTACTTACTAGATATCTATCCTTTTTGTAAAATTTCTTTAGTCCGTTACAACTCCAACTGCTTTTGATATATTCAATAAATAGGAGGCCAAATTAAAAGGCATAATATGATTAAAAGGCAATCAAAACTATCAGTCACCCTTAAATGCTTAGTGAAAGTCCACTGGATTTTTGTGACTCTATGCAAAAGTGACTACTCAGGCACAGCATTTTTATTGCCTTTTTTTTTCCTTTCCTAAATGGTCAGTGTATGCTGTGCAAGAAAATATTTTTATTATTTTATTTGGTGAATATTTGCATTGAGCTTATCTTGTCTCCTTCTGACATCACTTGCAGTATTTTTTTTAGTAGTCTGAGATAAAGAGCAGGTTTTTTCCATTTCAGCTCTCCGAAGTGATGCTTGCAGTCACACAATTCATCAGGATGCACCAACACTTCCTTAGTATACAGGTGTCACACCTTACAGTAGAGCACATTTTAACAAACAGTACTCAAATGTTTTGTAATGACAGTGCCCTTATGTTCAGCTCTGGCAAAAGAGAGAGCACGGGTGTTTATTTCTGCAATCCAAAACAGGTCAGCCCACAGTATTGACCTAGCAGAGCTTTGGGTGATTATTATCATAACACAGTATTATATTTTTATAAGGTTATCCTGCCCTCTGAGCCTTCCACTGACATCCCGTGGGAGTTGCCCCTGTGTATCTGACAGCTGAATTGGCCCTTGGTGAATTTTTAGCACATGGAGCTGTGCACACAACTTTGGTTAACAATAACATGTTGCTATGGGAGCTCTGTGTGTGCAACTCCCTGCTTACTGTGCCGAAAATTGCTCTGGAAGGCAAATGTAAGTATGTCTGGTATTAGTCTAATTATTAAGTAGAAATAGAATCTTGTGCTCTGTGAATATCAACCAGAGAAGGAGCTTAGCATGAATAAAGATGCTTGCCAGCAGTGGCTGAGGTGCTTCTTCTGCTTTCCTTTAAACAGAAATCACATCCATAGCTGGGAGACTAATTATTTTGGAACCTAAGGGAAATGCAGCCTATATAAGAGAGAAAGTGATCTGCAGTTAAGGATCAGTGAGCCAGCTAATGGCTGGTTAGTCAGGAGGGTACAACTCTAGAATGTTAATAAAACGTGTCTGAAGTCCAACACCTCAGGGAAGAGGCTGAATGCTGCAGAAGATATCTGTAGACAGAGGCTCTGTTGTTTTCCGCTGCTGAACTACTCCTTTAAAGCAGGTTTTAAAACTGTTTTGAGACTTGTTTATGAATATCAAAATACCAGCAGGATAATAAAGCAAAACTTACTGTGGCCGAAGCAAAAAGTGTTGCTAAAAGAAAAATATTACCCTTTTGTGAAGTACATGAAACATGTTTGGTGCTTGCTGAGCAGGTGTGCAGTGCAGTACTCATGTACAGTAGAGGCTTGGCTAGTTTTTGTCATGCCCTCACTAATAGAGATCATGACTTATTAACCAAAACAGCATGTAACATTTAAAAATATAATATAAACACTAGCTGTTTTATCCTTAGAAGAAACAGCTCAGGCCAATGCCATGGCTTTATTTTGTGAACAGAGGGTATAAAGTAGAAATCAGGTAGAGGTTTTGACAAGAAAGCCTGTAGGAAATACCAAATTGCTACTTATTGTGTATAACATAAAATAGTTATTACATTATTTTGCTTGATGTACACAGCATGCAGCTGTGTAATAAATGCTGCAGAATAGTATTTCAATAAACACAAGGGAACACCTCCCTCCTTAAAATGTCCCCTCTTAAGGACCAAGTGCTGTGATCCTATGAGCCCTGCACCCAGACTTGCTTGGGGCTCAGGACCACAGGATGGATCCCACACACCTTGAAGACCTGAGCAACAGGGAAACTGCAGGAATAGCTCAGAGGCAGGTGACAGCGCAGCTCCTTGGTATGCATCTGGAAGTGGACATAGCTCTGTGTCACGATGGCCCAGCCACCACAGCCTCCACCACTCCATCCCTTCATGCTGCAGCAGGAATCTCTGGCTCAAATCCATCTGTCCATTGCCCTCTGAGAGATTTCTGACCAACACAGAGCCCTTTTATATTTGTAGTAAGAGGCAGATACATCCATTTGTTGTAATTTACAACTCTTTTACATCTCAAACCACAGCATCAGTTGCTTTGCTTAAATGAATTTACTATTTGGTGATTTACTGATTACTCGTATCAGTTTCCTAAACAGCAGGGACAGGCATTTTTTATCTGAGAAAGGTGCTAGTGAGACTGATACTGTGATAGTGATATTGTCCCCAAGGCATCCTGCAGTGTCACCCTTATAGAAGTAGAAAAGGGAAATGAAACTTTTTGCATCAGACTTGGAAGATTACTTCAGCCATGCTTAATGTTATGGTGTCAACAGCAGCCTTCTGCAAATAATGTTATCAAACAAGTAGTCTCTTGTAGTCTAACATCCTTTTCCACGGGAGTTTACAATGTATAGTCTAGACTGTCTGATTACTCCACCTCCTCCTCTACTTCTGCTGCTAGTTTTTGTACTCATGATAGTTCCACTTTCAAAAAATTATTTGCAAGGCAGAAAAAAGCTTTTATACCAATTACACTGAAACAAGAACACAACTGTTATCAATAGAGTCATTCCAGTTTACAACACCCTAATTAAATTTGCTCTTGAGTTGCTTAGAGCATCCCCAGGAAAAATGTGTCAGCAGGTATTTTTGTAGTTTTCAGCTTCTGAAAACAGATATTTTTAGTATATTAGTCCTTTTACTGGCAACATGTAATATTTAGATAAAATTTGGTTTAGGAATTAGGGACATTTCAGAATAAGTGAGTGTGTACATATAACAAGAGGATAGAACTCATGAGTAGTCCGGAGCCACTGAAGGACTTCTGCTCCACTGAGAAACATTAAGTGTCCAGTTTGGAAGATGAAACAGTTGAAACCTTTAATCTAGGAAGGAAGGGAAGTAGTCAGACCATGGTCTCCACAGTCATATGGTGCAACACTGAATCAGATGATGAATGTGTGCCTACAAGGAGCAGGACATTAGCAGCCTCTAATGAGGCCTCCTTGCTAATGACTGTGCCATTAAATGGTGGTATCTTTCTTAACTGTTGGACGTGTGTTACTTGGATAGTTGGCATTTTATAATACCAGCCATTTTATCACACCCCATAAGGATTTGAATAGAAAATGTCCAGAGTATCCCATACAACCAGTAATAGACACAGATACAAAATATTGTATAGCAGACTTAAGCAAAAGTTTATCCTTATTTCCACATTCTTCTGCCTACAATAAGCTCTGGCATCTTTTTCATATTTGTAATCCCATGTTGGTAGAGATGGACATAAATTCAAAACAATGCTTTGGCGTACTTCCCAACAAAATGAGTTCATACATGGAGAAATGGATTCTTAACAGAAAATGCATGTTTGTAATTGGGTTTGACCCATTTTCATTTCCATGTCATTTGTAATTTTGTAACAATGAAGCTTGCAGGAAAAACTCATTGAGTGTTTACAGTGAGACCCTTCCAAAATGCAGTCAGTGTGTTTGGTATTTGAAAACACATCCACAGCTCATGAAGCCCCAGAGTGAAAGGAAATCTGGACTGAGTTTTCAAAAGCAGAAAGTGGGAATCTGCACACAGAATTGGGTGTTGGGTTGCACAGCTGCAGTGGACTGTCCCCTGACTGGGAGCCAGAGTAATCAGGCAAAAACTGGAGCTTGCCTGCATTGCTGTTCTGGTGAGGAAATATTTGCCTACATTATTTCAGTGATACTGTGGTGTATTTGTTACTTTGAGATGATGTAAGAGGTCCTGCTTTCCTAATCATGGGAAATAATAAATAATGAGAAGTAATCTTCTGGGCTGTGCTAACAAATGCTTGAGTGGAGAAGATGACAGCACGGCACGTTTCTGCTCAAGTAACTGCCCCAAAAAGTGTCTTTACCAAAATGCTTCAAATTCCTGAGCAGACTAATGCTTCTGGTTTGACTTGTGAGACAGTTGACTGTGTCGGGTCCCTGAGGGCACCTTCAAGGCCTACTCTCCTCAACAGTCTTCCCACTGACCTCCATGCACACCACCTCCACCCAGGGCACAGAATCATCTTCTGGCTCAGCCATGCCCCATGTCAGCCACATCTCTGCACTCTCTGGCCAGGGCTGGGCCCAGAACCACATGGGGAGCTTTTCTCCTGGGTTCACTGATTCCCAAAACTGTCAAGGGCTCTTGGCACCCATGGAACAGCACCCATCAGGGGTCATGGCCAGCCCTGGGGTCCGTGCAGCACCCCACCCCACTCATGGGACAGCCCCACTCGTGCTGCACCCCACAGAACAGCTGGTTTTGGCAACAGCCCGGAATGAGGAGCAGGGACAGCAACCATCAGTCTCACCTGAACATACTAGAGCCAAAACAACTGCAGTTTCCCATGCGTACTGTACCTTCTGATCAGGGGGTTGGGAAAAAAAAGTAAAATTTGTCCTTTCTACTATTGCTTTTATGTTCACAGATGTGGCTATACAGTTTCTATGGGTCCAAATAGTTTTCTACCACGTGGATCTGAAGTTTCTTTTGATGTCTGTTTTCTTTTCCACCTTTTTTTTCCACTCTGTTCTTCAAACTTCATATACTGTTGTCATTTACACATTTCATTATATCTGAAATCACTGTGCTCGTAACCTGGGAATCAAACCCTGAGAAGGGCCAAAGATCGCATCCCTCCTAGCTTCAGTTCCTAAATCCTAAATTTTGTATGGATTCTGATGGCTTGAGGGCTTTTATCTGAGAAATTGACAGATGAGTTTGATATATTTTAAAGAATATTGAGTTCACACTTTTCTCTAAACCTGGATGTTTTATTTCCTCAGCTCTTCTTATTTGTTTTACTTAAGGAATAGTATTGTGTCTCCAGTTTTGATTAAACGTTGTTTGTAGTCCACTCTTCTAGCCTTCAGCGGAGAAAAAATACGTTTTCAAAGACCAAATGTCAATAATAAGTCATTGCATCTGATGTAGCAAAGCTGTAGCCCATGTTATTACCATTTTTTTATTCCATACAGCTTCCTGATCTATTCCATTCAAGGATCTGCTTTCTTGAAGTCTCCTCAAAAGAAATTTTATGGGATTTTTGATCAAGACAATGCAGCAATCTTTGAGTCTCAAGACAGCGCAAAATATTATATTTTTTCTCTTTACACAAATTGCAAGCAGTTTTTTTATCCTGTTCTATGGAATAAAGGGCTGGGAGCTAAAAGGGTAACGTTTGATAGAGTATTTCTTTATTGAAAAGTGTCTGTGAATAACCCAAGGGGTTTTGGTTGAGATTTGACTGACCCACCAATCCTTGAAAATTGTACCTTGTGCAGAAGAGGGACGTGTTGTTCTTCATCTGCACTGAGAAAGGGCAGGTTGCCACAGATCTCTCCTGCATGGGGAATGGCTGTGTCTCCTGAGGACCACGTTGAGGAGGGCCTCAGGGCAGTGCTGTGTTTCCTGCCCCACAGCAGTGTGTGCCTGTGGCACAGCCCTGCAGAATGCTGAGAGTTTCTCCAAAATACTGAGCTCTCTGACTCAGGGGGAAAATGAGTGAAGGGCCACATCTCCTTGTGACATCTCACAGGACTAGATCTTGACTTTAATGCTGTAATAAATTACTGTTCAGTAAACATCAACTTAAAAACATACTATGCACTGTTTTACATGGGTGTGTCTCAAGCCTGATTCCTTTACAAATGGCCTTTTCTTCTTGTGGGTGCCTCTGTAGATCTAATTCAGGCCACATCCTTCTGTTAATCCACCTTAATTCCCATTAACTTCAGACAGTGTGTCCCACATGAAACAGTGGATTATTGTGGAAAATTACAGCTTGCTTTTTATTTATCCAGTACATTTATCACTGTTGTTTTACAGACTTCTTGTAGTCTGCATAAGTCCCTGAAATTATTTCAAAATTTAAGGGTCTAAGTTAATGCATTTACAACATTTCTCGTTTTCAGAGTATTACAGTTTTTAAAAGCATTATAGCAATAAGATCTTTGTTCCATAAAATACACTTACAATGTGTTTTTTCCTAGTTCTTTACACATCTGATGTCTTAATAGGTTTTGCAAACTCTGTCACAGTCAGTGAGAAAGTAGTTTCCTGTCGATGACACAGCATTGGCTTGCCATTTTAATGTTTTTGCCTCCACTTCTCTTTTGGGACTGATATTCAGACATATATGACCCTGTTGCAGCAGATAAATTTGTTCATTGCAGTTTCAGCCATTTAGCATTTTTCCTCAGGTGAACATTCTTTGGGTTTTGTGACAAAATGTCATTACAGAAAGAGATAGAAATTTGGCATATCAGGAAATACATTTCAAAAATAATATTTGGTTGTCTTTCAGTATACACCTGGTTAAGGTATGAAGACCACAGCCACTGACTCTTTGGAGTTACAAGCTGTGGAGTTTTCAAACTTTCCAGAAATAATTTTGCTTAGGTGCACCCATCTATGAGAGGTAAATATGAAATATTGGCATTTATCCACATTACTTTAAAGACAAGAAGGAATAAACCTTCCCCCCGCCATTTCCAGAATTATTACTTTCTGTCTTGTTAGCATTCCCCTCCCACCAAGAATTTCACTGTGTCTATGAAAAGACTTTTTTGAGAACTATGCAATATACAGTTTACAGCTATTCAGATGTTAATGCACCAGGTTCTTATCTGAGTAGGTTCTATATTTAACACCATGTTAAACTAAAGACAGCCGGTTTTGCTGAGTCTGGGACACTGTCAGTATGGAGGCTAAATACACTCTTTTGGCTCTGCTTCTTCAAATATGTTTGCTTCTGCTTGTCAGGTAGGCCATGTAATAAGGCAAACTGGAATTATTGACTGTGCTATTGCACTGGAGATAAAAATGGCACAAATATGTGATTTCAGTAAAAAATTATTCTTCATCCGGATCCCTGTGCAAGGTGGTCAGGGTGGCTGGAGGCTGTCTTCTGCAGGGCATGGCTATAGGCTGTCCTTTGCCTCAGATGATCCAGTCTCAGCTCCTTACCACAGGCTTGCAAGCACTGGGGAATTACTGAGTTCTGCTCTGGCTTCCCAGGATTATTTATGTATTTGGCTAGGTGTATTCTCTCTTCTGGCTGGCTGCCCTAGCCCCTAGGTTTTTATTTGATGTTTCTTCTTGCCTGCCTTCCTCCTGGCCTCATAACTCTTGCATTCCTGTCTCTGCCGCAGTTCAGGGGTAGAGGATGTGGCCCCCACTCAGCCGCTCTCCACTTACAAGGCTCCCTAGGAAAGTTGTGCTGTACCTCTCAACCCTTCAACTGCTCTCAGCCCACCTCACTTAAAACTTCTCCCTTATCAGTCAGACTGTCTCTGAAAACAAATTCACACTCCCAATCCAGGGCAAATGAGGCTGCTGAAGCCTAACAAGGGGTGAGAGCTAAAGCACAGCATTTCTTACCCAGCTGTGAGGGGCTCCCTGCCCAATATTGGGCACCAGGCAGATTGTCTTTTGAATATAAGCGTTATATAAGCATTTCATTTTAAATATTTTGCCCCATGTGACCAGGCACCTAATCTGCTTGTGAAACCTACTCAGGAAGCAATAAGGTGCCTTTCTGGATCACACCAGGGTTGTCAGAACCATGCTACATTCAGAAACACAGCAGTCAGCTCACCCTGCTCCCACTGCCAATGTTGCGGTCCAAAACCTATTGCCAGCTGGAGTGTGGTGCCATAAAACATTTGGCACCGAGTGCTGCATGATCTTTGAAGACACTGGTACTTGGCAGGAAAGAAGCTCTTGCCTCCTTGGAAATTGCCCCAAGGGGTGGATTTTCTTTATTCACCTCTCTTTTTTTTTTGTTCCCCTCACTACATCTTTCAGTAGATTTTGTAGGTGGAAAGTAAGTGTTTCAACACTTTTAAGGTGCCATGAAGATGTTGATAAAATTTGTAAGGTAGAAGAGTTGACCTCTCTAACAGTAATATAGTCCAAGCTGCATTATGTTTCAATTATTATTTTGTAAATTATTTCATTAAATTAACTTTTCTTTAAAACCTGCTATACCTAAAGATGTGTCTTTTTCCTACAGAGGCTAAACTTCTTTTTCTTCACATAAGCAATTCCACCTTTTCTTTATCCTTTTGTAATTGTTGAGAAGGAGGAAAAGTGATTAAGAAATAAAACATACAGTCAAATAGGAAATGTAATTTCATTCAGGTGTAAGCAGAGCTAGGGAAGAGATATATGCCCACTTCTCAGTCCTTACTCACAGATAATGTGAACATCTGGAAAAATAAACCCAAATGCTGCCATGTTCCCCAGTCTGCATTTGCTTTCCTAATAGATATGGGAAAAGTGTTAGATGGTTCTTGGAAGATCCGAATGATGACATTAGAAATAACAAAAAGCTGCAGTTAAATAATATCTTAGCACTGCAGCTGTGGAGTGGGCAAATACAAAAAATGCTTGAAAAGCTGTTCTGGATTATCATCGTTCAAAACAGGGCATTCTAGCAAAAGGTGCTACAGAAGACAAAAAGCTGGTTTTTATGCTCAGAGTTGGTTAAAGCGAGTTTCCTAGGCTGATGTGCCTATAGATGATCCGAGACAAGTTTGTTCAGTAACATCAGCTTCCATGGTGTGTTTGGAAAAAGTAAACAGCTTTTCCCTTAGCTGTAAAATAGCAGTTCAGGCTATTTCTTTAGAGGGAAAGGAAGATTTTTACCACCACATCCCAGTTTCTATCCCTCATACTGCTTCCCATGACAACTGCCAGGTGATGTCTGTCATGAAAACAAATTCTCTTCACCTTTCCTGATTTTTAGAAGCTGGTCTGCTTCTGGCTCCTGCTGCTGTTGCTGCTCTCCATCAGAGCTTTCTCAGGCAGATCAGGAATCAGGACTTAGTCCTGTTTAGGGGTGAGGAAAACATGGATCAATTTTGATTTCAGATTCATCCCAAAACAAAGTTTAGTTTAGTTTTAGGGTTTACCCACAGCCATACTGAGCATTTATCAGTCCTGACCATCACTTTCTTAGAAAATAAGGATTAGAGAGAAAGTGGAGCTTAATTGCACTTTAAAACAGCAACATTGCAGCTCGACTCCTCAGTTGCAATGCAATATGGAAAATTAATTAATTGCTCACAACTGGCCCAACGTTGCTCTGTCTCCTAAACTGAGAAGAAGGCAGAGTAGCCATCCTTCTAAGTTGAAAGAGATGGCAAAATCCCTCCTAGCTTGTCTTGGTCTGTATAACTGCTGCGTAATTTCAGATTAAGAGGACTGATCTGGATATACACACCTAGCAGCCATTGCTATAAGGTAATATCACTATTGGTTTGTTAAGTTTTGTTTGGGTTTTTTTTCCCCCTGAACAATAATTCATCGAGTTTGCTATATATGGAGCAGTCTATTTATTTTCCTGAAATTACTTATGCCACTGTGGAAAGTAATAGATTTTTCGCCTGAGCTCAGTCTCTCGATGGCTGAGACCATACCTGAAAAATACCAGTGTTGCACTGACAATGCACTATTTATTCAACATTAGGCATGTCTTGCCTACCAAGATCAGAGGAGTTTCATGTTAAATTTTGGTAATGTGGTAAAGCCTTTTCTCTCTAGTTTATGTTTCAGCAAAGAATTAAACAGGATATGAACTTACAGGCAGCTCAGAAAACAGATTGAAATGCTGGAGCAAGTTTGTAACTGCCCTTGATACTGTCTTTTGAGATGGGTATAGATCATGTAAATCTCGCTACAATAATTCTTGAGGTTGGCTGACTCTTGAATGCTTAATCTTTTGACCTTTATGATGTATTAATGTTTTCAACATATTTATCTAAACTTTTAAGGAGAAGGCGTCTCAAATTATGTGTGGAGAGAAAAAAAAGAAAGGAAAGAAATCTGGAACCAATAAACTTGTGGAGCTTGTAAATTCTTTCTTTCCAAGTTATTCATCCTAAAGAGGGTACAGGCTCTGCTCCTTAGAAACAAAAATGCAGACAGAGGAATGGGACACTTAATGAGCATAATATATCTGGAGGCTTCAGACTGATGGCAACCTGTGTTGAAGTATCTGCCTTTCCAGTCAAATCCCTTAAATTTCTTTCCCAAAATGAAAGGTTCTTACTACAAAAAAATCAAAATTAGTGGAAAATTAATCAAAACCTGACTGGAGGACAGTGATCTTCAATGCAGGTTATGTCCACATTAACTTTGCTGTGACTCTCATAGTTTGGGAGGTTTAGTCTGTGTGGAAACCTTTTTTTTTCTGTTTTCTTTTTTTTTTTTTTAACCATCGCCACTTCAAAAGTGGATGAAAGAACATTGTAAAAAAAAGACTTAGGAAAATCATTTAGGGGCAAAAGCCACAGAGAGGAAATTCGAAGCCACAGAATATTTTTTTAAGAAAACTGATCACATGAAAACAGGAAAGGAGATGATTAAATTGAAAATATTTGGCAGCCTTAAGTATAATAGACACCAGTAATCATTTGCTGATGTGTTTACTGTACAAGCTGCACATGAACAAGCTAAGTATATACATTATGTCAGATTTCAGGTGTGAGCCAGGTTATGTCTTCATTGCCTTATGATTCCCAGAAATGTATGGTTTCTCATCAATGTTTCCAAAAGTGTGTGGAATATGGAGAGTGTAGGATTGAGACTAGAGACCTTAAAACTTAAATATTTCATCAATAAAGCAGGTAAGCTGCTCTCCTGTTCATCATTTCATGTCCTATGGGAAGTGTCATACAGCCATGAGGCCCCAGACTTCATATTGCAGTCTCTCATTCAACCTCAAAGCAGTAGAGTGAGAGGATAGCACTGCAATAAATCAGGGGGATTGTATTATTTGTCAGTTCTATCAAAGGTTGACAATTGTTCTGCATGAGTTGGGAGTCTGGATTATCTGCAGTGCTTACCCCTTAAAGTGCAGCAAAAAAGGCAATCTGTGAACCTGACTGCTGCTTTTGCTCTCTGCTCATACCCCTGAGCGTAGCTATCACTGGTGCTGTAGCGTCATAGCATTTCATTGATTTTAAAATAAATTTCTATAAACTAAAATGGATTTTGTATATCTTAAAGACAGTCAAAATTAAGATAACAGGAAGGAAATACTGAAAATCCTTAGAAATGTTGGAAGACAAAAATGCTCAAACATATTCCCAAAGAATTTATACCTTTGAGGTTAACAGTATCATTGAAAGGGGGAGATTTAACCCAACTCCATGGGCCCAGTGCCTTCACAGGTATAGTCTGGGATGTCAGAGGAGAAAGGCTGTATTATTTCAAAAGGGGATGTCCATCTTTTAAGTGACTGATCACTTCCTGGGAGATGACTGAGTGTCTCTCCAGTATAGGTGGTTTTGGGTTTCCGGGGGGAAGCCCCACACAGCAAAACAGGCTCATGGCACTACATGCCTGGGAGGCCTGACTCTGTTTCTAAAGCCTCACAATTTTTCCATCAACTATCACAGCACAGCAATTTATGTGGGATCAGAACAGTGAAATGTTGACAGACGAGTAGTGCTCATTATATCCTGCTAGTCAGGGGATACCAGGTGACCCAAGAGGTCCCTGGAGAGTAGACAGGGAAGGTACTGAGCTCTGGCTACCAGCAGGACACAACCAGATGCTGCCCCCATCTCCTTGTCAAGAGAAAGTTTAATGTTTTTCCAATTACAATTTCAAATTTACGAATGGCAAAATTTAATCGAGGACCAAAGGATCTAGTCACAGTGCCACTGGAAACGCAGATGTTTGGGTCCCTTTTAAGCCCCATGACCAGATGATACCATCTGTGATGGGAACAGGCAGGTTCCCCTTGCATCAAGAGTTCTTTAGAGTCCCCTACAATTTGAGTCGTAAGCCTGAGCCTCTCTATCTCTACAGAAAAGAAAAGAAAGACAGATCACAGGGATGTTGAACTGCAAAGAGAGCACCAAGCTGTTTTGTGTGGAAGGGCCAAACCCCTGCCTGGCACTGGGACAGGGGTGTGCTTCAGATCTCACCAGCCTGTGCCTGGCATAGCGCTGAAGGGCCCCAAGCAGAGAGGGCTGGGACTTAGTTACCCCCATGCTCCTTCTCCCCAGGGCAGCACTTCATTTCAGCCCACAGGGAAAAAGCCCTTTTGGATCATGCAGGCCAATTTACTAATGAGAGCATTCTGACCCTAATGAGAAATGGGCAGTCAGGCTAATGCAGGAGGATATATTGAGTATCATCACATACTATCAAATCCATTGTCATAAACTTTAAATTCCAGTCGTCTGTTCCTGTTGGACCAAACCAGCCTGACCTCACAGAACAACCCACTGATTGCAGACACAGTGCTATGTCTGTAAACATTTGGTTTTCTCCAAAACCATCTTGCACATCCTCCTCAAAACTCGTTCTAATCGTCAGTTATAAAGTGGAGTATGAGCACAAACTGCTTTTGATATCCGTCATCAGTTTTCCACATTGGACTTTAATTCTCAAATTATATGTTGGCAGTTGCAGTCAATAATGACGACAGAATTTTCTATTACATTAACTGTGGCAAACTGAAATCTAATACCTCTGAAAATACAGAAAATATCCTGAGTGTTATTAAAATAAAATATTTGTGAATGGAGCCCAGCAAGTCTCCTCTAATTACTTTAAATTTCAGTATATAGAAACTATGTTGAGTGACTAGCCAATTTATTTGCATGCTGGAAAACCTCATGTTCTAGGCATGTGTTTATATGATAACAGCTTCAAGCATATGCTTTTTATTTTTCCCAAATAGACAGATGATTTCTTTTTCTAGAGGCTCATAATAGATTTTCTGCTCATATGCTGCTGTTAGCACACATTTTTTCTTATTCACAGTCTTGTCGGAATGTACTGTTCTTGGAAGATGTTGGATTGACAGTCCTGCAAGATATTCCAACCGGCCCTGCTATTTTCCTTAATCCTGACCTGATGAAATCACCTCCTGGGGAGAGGAAGATGGTCACTCTTCATCCCCTGCTGGTACCTAGCTTCTTCACTGAAGACTGCTCACAAAACTAGCAAGCAAGACCACTTCTCAGGGTATGCAGTGTGGTTTGGGCATTTACGAGGAGGAACTGGTTGAAGATTTTTTTGTTTGCTAATCTGTTAATTCTATAGACACAGAAGACTAAAATCCAGTTTTCTTTAGCATACTACGAGTTAGAATATTTCTCAAAGAGTAATTTTGCACAGAGTTTTATAAAATTCAGTATTTTATACAGAGTTCTAAAATAGAGTTCCAATGTCTTTGTTTTTTAGAAACATTTCCATTTCACTAAGATCTATCCTGAAAAGGAAAAAAAAAATGTTGATTGTCTACTTATTTGTTAAACTCCAGGTCCCTTTCAAAATGATCACAATCAAACATTCAATCATGCTAGATTTAAAACCATCGGGAGCCTTTTTTTTCGTTGAAGGAAAACTGCCTCACTGACATGTGTAAAACCAAACCACAGCTAGGGGCTAGAATTTGATGGGGTGAGTCTTCATAAATTTCAACCGTAGGAAGATGCAGAAATACCTTCTGGAAATAAATAGTAATTGAGTGTTCTGTTCTTTACTAGATTTTTAAAACTCAGTCCGTGAGACAGTATGGCCCTTGCCTTGGCAGCAGTTCAAATCAGCTGAAATAAACCTGGAGGTTTCATTTTGTCTGGCTTGCCCAAGAGACAAGTCTGATCTGTATGGAAACTGAATATAAAGCATGTAGGCATGCAGTGACAAAAGGTGCCTATGGGCAGCAAAGGGCAGGAAATCAGGACGGGTCAGCTGAGTAAACATCAAAGACTCTCAAATAACCAACAGAAAAGTAAATATTCTCAAGCAAATGGGATATGCCCATAACACATTGAGATTCCATAGAAAACATTCTTTGAAAACAGTTCTGCTGGAGTGTTTCTATTTGTCTTTCCCATTCTAGAATATTGAATTAAAATGGTCTGTTTGCTCTTAAAGTTCATAAGTTCTTGCTACTCAATCCCCACTGCAGCTTCTTGACACCTCAATTATCTCTTCAGCAACTCCTGATAGTACCACAGATGATGGCATTGCCCATCTGGATATTTCTGATACACCCCACCATGATACTTGCTTAGCAAAATACACACAGGTACGGAGGATAAAAGGTAGTTATCTCTAAAAGGACTGTGCGAGGTCTAGGAATTATTTAAAATCCACTTAAACCCCATGAAGGTAAGAAGTCATGCATTTAGGGATTATTATTTGAGAGTATTAAAGGAACATATTTCAAAGACAAAAATCCCTACATGATTTCTTATTGCTTCATCTCCTGCAGAAATTAAGATGAAGGATTAACATACCCATTCATTTCAATGCTCAGGGCTCTAACTTGGGCTAACCCAAGAACTTTTGCTGTTACATTCTCTCACATAGCTTCTGCTGTTCTTTGATAATAGCAAAACTGGTGTGAGCTGGACATGATGTAATCACTGCTTATTAAAACCCAACCATTGGCTGGAGGAGTTTTGTGTGTTAGTGTCATTCTGGCTTAGGTGGTGATATCTCTAGTGTGCTGCCCATGAGAGCTGATCATTTTGGCTGCACGACGAACCACCCCAACAGCTGATTTAGTCACTTAATATCTGGCGTGAGTGGTGGGATGAATGAATGCTGCTGGAAGCTAAATCTCTTTTCACAGCTGTAGCAGGAGGGAGTTGCCAAAAGCTCATGCCATTGCCTGTGATTTCAGGCTAAGGTATAACAACTTTCTGGAAGCACAGTGGGACAATAAAAGATGTGCTAAATATACAAGTCCATGGAAGGCAAATAAAACATATGAGATTTCTTTTGGCTGGTAGTGGTGATTGGTTGGTTTTGCTCGGGAAGCAAGAACCTGACCCTGAAGCTGGTTTTTTGCACCTCCATGTGTACCTTCTGCTTGTTGTTCTCTTTGCTGGAAAGAAAACATTGCCACTGTATAGACAAAGGAAATGTGGGGGTTTTTCCAGTGTAACTGTTCCGGTACCGGGTACCATTACATTTTACATTGCCTTTTGTGCTGTGGAGCATCTTTTTTCAATCTTATTCATGTCTCCAAGCAGGTGTAGGTTTCCACGGATGTTTGAGGGCAGGTAGGGCCAGCAAGCCGGGGGGCTGGGCTGCCACAGTGTCTGCTGAGCTGGCAGTGGAGGAGCCCACACGCTGTGTGGGATGCTCCCACATGGGTGCCCATAGAAAGCATTGAAAGCGTAAGATAAAGGGCATAAGTGTGAAAGGACTCGTGAATGTGGATGTATCCCACCGAAATAAGAAATAGTGTAACGAAGGCTGCTTCTTCCCTTCTCCCGCTGCTTCGTAAGGATGCTATCAATGGTCTAGTTCCCGTGGTCCCGGGCTCCAGGCACCGGCAGGTTGAGAGGCCGCCCCCTCGGCCCCGGAGGGGGGCTGAGCTCCGACAGCCGCCACTGCTGCCACATCCTCACCGCTTCTCGGCGCGGTGTGTGCGAACGTCCCCCACACACACCCCGAGGACGGGGACACCGCGCCGGCCCCGCAGAGCCCTCCCGGAGGTTTCTTGCCCGCTGCTTCTTCCGAAGGCGTGTACGGGACCCCGCCCGGCGGTGCCGGGAGAGCCAGGCGCCCGTAGGAACTCCCAGCACCGGGGGCGCTGCGGAGGGGGCCCTAGGGGATGCCAGGAACCGGGAGGGAGCGGCAGCCCTGTTTGTGCATGTCCCTCCTGCTGTAAGAGCTGGAGGGGGCGAGGGTCCGGGGTCAGCTGCGGGAGGTTACTCGGAGGCTCCGGAGCCCGGCAGGCACATTTCACAAAGTGATGGCACAGCGTGTGCGTGTGCCCCGCGTGTACCTCCCGAGAGCTGACGCCGGGGCGTTCCACGAGGACTTCGCCCCTCGTTGCCCAAGTCGCCCCGGAGTCGGGTCAGCCTCCCCAAAAGCCCGAGAGAGCCTTACATACCTAGTAGGACGGACGTTTAAAGGTCGCCACGAAATGCCGAAATGCCAAAATGACGGGCACGGGGAAACGCGACCCGAAACCCTCCGGTAGACCGGAGCGGACTCAGGGGCCCATCACTAGGTGGCCCCGCGGGTGGGAGGCCAGCGTTTCGCCCGGCAGTGAAATTCAGGGCAGCATGATGCACGGCCCGAGTGGGGCGGAGGCATCCCGCTGTTACCGCCGCGGGAGAAACGGGAATAGGACGGGTCGTCCCGCTGTACAGCCTGGGCTCTCTGGGGGAGCTGTTCCCGTGCCTGCGGGACTGCGTGTCCCGGGCTCAGGGATCGAAGCCTGGAAGTGCCAGGACGCACAACCCCTTTATATTCTTTCGTGGGGAGCCGCTTTCAGTGCTTCCCCATGGGGGACAAACCGGACAAAAAAAAAAAAAAATTAAGCTCATCGTCGCGTTGCAAAATTGCGTTCATCGGGTTTTGGGGCAAAAGCTGTCTCTGACTTTTACGTTCATTCCCCCTAATGCCGCGGAAACAGGGACCTTTCAGGCGGGCGGGAGCACCCCGAAGGACTTGCCTGTGAAATCCCCCTCAGCCGCGAGAGCACCTCCTGAACCCGGTTTCCCCTGGCCTCGGTGAAACGTCGATGCTTTTAATGACACGCAACTACCCGTTTTTGTTAAAACCACGCCGAGAGGGGTTAGGTTCCTACTCCTCGGGAAGCAGACGGCGTGTGTTGGCCGCTGAGCACCGGACCCTCCGACCAGGGCGGCGCAGTCGCTAAGTGCACCCTTGCCAGCTCTGTAGGCGCGAAGAACCTCGACAGGGAGAGACGTGGGGCTGTTGCGCCAGTTCGTTACAAATCCATTGAAGGAAAGGCTCTGGGGGCAGGATCTGGACCCCTCTCCGGGGCCAACAGTCCACCTGCTGTAGACACCCCCAATACCTCGGGGCACCCGCGCGGCTGCTGTGCAGAAAGCGCGGAGAGGAGTGCAGGGGCCTCTCCTGACGGGAGAGCAGGGGAGGGACTCACGGGGGGTCGGGGGGTGTGAGGCCGGGTGGGCCGCTGCCCCAGGCAACTACGACGCACGTCCCGTCAGGGATAGCAGCGACGTTGCCCTCTGAGCTGGGAGGCGCGGGTGGAGGGGAAAGCTCGCGGGGGGAACCCCGCTAGCAAACACCTCCGTGAGACTCCAGCAGCTTCCGCGGGCGGAACGGGCCATCTGTGGATACCTGCGCTGTCTTTGCCAAGTCCCAGAACTTCATTTAAGAGCTAGAAACGAGAAACTCGCCTCCCTCTCTTTTCTCTTTTCTTTCTTTTTTTTTTTCTTTTTTTCTGTTGGGGGGAGTGGGAGGGTGGGGAGGAGGCTTGGTGGCCACAGCCGCCCTCCTTAGCGGGTGCCGTTTGTCCCAGACGGGAAAGTCCCCGCGCCCCGCTGCTGCCCGTCCCGGCGCTGCCGCCCCCGCGGTACGCGCAGAGAGAGCGCAGGTAGCGAGAGGAGAGCGGCCGCGGCGGTGGGAGCGAGAGTCGGGGAGCGCTTGGGCAGGTGCGGACAGTGCGAATGGCGAGGCCCCAGGAACAACAGCAGCGATACCTGCGGCACTGAAGGGCTCTTCAGCGGGGAAAGCCCCTGCCGCTCCTCTTTGCTGTTGGGCGTACGTCGGGCCACGACGGCAAGCGGTCAGAGAGCCCTGGGCCCGGGGAGCGAGCCTGAAGTTTTAGGGGTCTTGCCGTGGCCCCTCTTGGCAAGGGCTGGTCCTGCTTCCCCTCGCTGCGCAAAGACACCCCAGAGCGCAGTGCGGGCTCGTCGCTTGCTTCGCTCAGCTCTTCGGAGACACTTGGATGGGGGATAATTTGGAAGGATGAGAGGAGAAGTTATTTTATCTGTTTCTTAAAGCGAATGATCCCTCGCTTTGATTTTTATTTCCTTTTCTTTTTCTTTGTTTTTCTTCTCTAGAGTAGTCTTTTTTTCGATATGAGTACCAAAGATAAAAAAATGTGGGCAGGTATGTCCCGCTCCTCTCGCCTCACCCATCACTCCGATGACGTGGGGAAAGACTCGTGAAGGAGTAGGAGGAAATTACGGGCAACGCAGACGCTACGGAGTACGCTCCTCCACGGAAAAAAAACACCAACAAAACCATTAAGTAGGGGATGGAAGAAAAAGAGCTTGCAGCAAAGCCCCCCTCTCAAGCCCCAGGAGAGGAGTAGGCAGTAGGTTACTGGAAGGAGCAGAGATTAAGTTTACCTTAACCCCGCTCAAAATTAAGAAGCATCCTAGTGTCTGCTGCTGAACAGCAAGGAGGCTTTCAAAACGCCGCTTTGCTAGGTAAAAATTACTCCGGGCACCTCTCCCTCCCGCAATTCCTCCCCCTCCGCTCACCCCAAAACCTGCCGAGGAGCACGAAATCTCCCTGGTCCTGCCGGGCACCTCCACGGAGAAGGCATGCAGGCTTTCCTATAATTCCGGGATTCCCTGTTGTAAGCTCTTAAACAGAATGTTGAAAACATTTTCCTTATGGTGCCTGTTCTTGCCTTGTAGCGCTGGTACTAAACAAATAAGAAAAGTGTGTTAAAGGGAGGCTACGGTTACAGCATCTTGGCCTAATATTCCCACATATAATTAAAACCATAGCCACAATAATACATAAATAAATAACAGCAAACAGAAGGGTTCGTTCCTGTTCCTGTCGAAAACAACTGTTTTGGCTCTGTCACTGTATTATTTTATTGGAGCAGTCTATGCCGTTCCCTCCTAATTTTATTTTAATTTATTTTAGTAGGAGAGACAGCAGGGAAAGAAATTATGCATTTGTGGTTTTTTTTCTTCTAAGTCCATGTTTAGTTTTAATTTTCCTGCATTTTAAAATAAACACTTTGGCTGCAGAGTGTTTGATCTTTGCAAGAAGGAAGCCTATATTGTAAAGGAATGTGCAGCAGTTTGGTATGAAAATGGGGTTGTGACTCACAGCTGCAGGCAGAAAAAAAAGGTGTTGTGGTGTCAGCCAGAGGTGTTCAGTCTAATAACTCAAGCTGTAAACTGTATCCTCTAAAATTACTTATGTAGTAAATCACTCAGGGGTTAAAAAATAGACTGGAAAGTGTAAGGGAGGGGGGAAAAATCTTTTAGAAGTTCCCTTCATGAAAATTATTTGTAATGATGGGAATTAGGAGTTTAATATGTCCCTCATTTTCTTAAATGTGAGGTTGATATAGTTAATTGCCGCTATATAGCCGATGGTGCTTACTCTCGGTCGTTCGCGAAGCAACAGAAACTTGAAACGCGTGTTTGGGGATAGCTGTTTCATTGACTGCTTTACCCGGTTTACAGCTAATTTTGACCATCTCGAAGAGAAAAAAAGAATTAAAGAGACAGTCAGGGCGGCGAATGATCCTTAACCATTTTGTATCGCAGCGAAAACATTCGGAAAAGAGCCTTCTTCCTCTGCACAGCCGAGGGGAAAGCGCCTCTGACATGCCTCTCTCCCCGAGACACGGCATGTTTCCATCTCTTTGCCTCCCGTAGGTGTATTAGTCTGGTAGCAGTTGGGAAACTGGGGAGGCTTTGAAAGGAGAGCTTTCTTCCAGCGTAACTGCTGGGTTTGCAGCAGTCCAGTCCGGGAGAGGAGAGGGGAAAAAAATTAACCCGCAACTCCGGTGTCATCTGCAGCGTTTTGCTGCAAAGGAATGGAGCGAGTAATGAAGCAGGAATCCGAAAGGAGCATCCCAAGCCGAGATGTCGCCTTTCAGAGGAGCTTTCCCCGTTTCCAGGAGCGGTTGCCTTCCCTGGAAAGGAGATGCTGGCCGTGACTTTCGGGTGGTTGCACCTCGGCTGATAGGGAAAGTAACTTGCTGGGAAGATTTCCATCAAGAGACACATTGAGAGATTGGAAAAAAATTAAAATAAGCAAAATAGGATAAAATAAGACAAAAGAAAATAAAACAAAATAAAATAAACCCTGGGGGAATGCCCTACGGAGGACAGCAAATGTTTACGGTGGAAATAAGAAGTCAACAACAATTAAAATCTGGAAGCCATGTTCATTAGTATTCAGCACATACGATCTATCTTTTATGTTTATCTTTCTCCGCGGATCAATATTGTAGCAGCATGTGCCAGGAACAAGCAGAAATCTGGCCACTGCATGTGGCTGACCTTTCCCTCTCTCCCTACAGGTCAGATCGTCTTCATCAAAACAGGTCAGATCGTCTTCACAACTATCATCACCTAATGCGGCCACAGCCACGGCTCTCATTAAAACCGGTATTTAATCTAGGCGCTGTGACTAAGAATCAAAGGAGAAGGGGTGTTTGCCCACACGGAGGAATTAGCAGTCTAGGAAGACGAAGGGAAAAAAAAAGTTGGAATGAAAATTGCTCTTTTTTTTTTTT